>JAVFBY010304421.1:0-10247 GCA_034781015.1 Tonicella lineata
CCCCCCCCCTGTTTGTTGCTTTTTATATAGATGTTACATTACATAACCGTACCTGGATCATTAAAGTATATCTTTATGTATTTAAGTGTAGGGGAATCTTTCCATATTTGGCATTGCGAAAAATCGCAGAAAATCTGTTTACCATTTAAATTCAATCTGTGTTTTAATTATATTTCAATAAATTTCCCCCAACAGAATGTGTTGGAGTTGTTTGCTGAACATTTTTTTGTTAACTCAAATAACAATAACAAATACCATGAATCCGACATTTTTTTTATCAACATGTTATTTCTAATTTAAGAGTAGAACCGTGATAAAAAGTCAACTAACGGTTCGCAAGGAATGTTTGTGGGAGACCGCCATTAGAATGAAATCTGTACTTATATTTGTTATTGTGAACAATAACATCAAACAATACTAGTTGAACATACGGCTGTGGTTATCGAGAAACATAACTATAGTGTGTATTGATATTCTGCTGTAGAGCTGTTTTCAGCCAAGCAACGACACTGCTGTTCCCCGCGTCACGTGATATTGTCTCTACTGGCTCTACAGCATTAACGGCAAATACGTGTTAACTGAGCTTGTATTTCTGAACGTATAGTGATCTGAAGTTTTTTGAAGAGGATATGTACGTTTTATCATTTGGAATGTATTAATGGGGTCAAAGCATGGAAGCATGGAGAGACGACGTTACATCGGACGAGGAAGGTATGTCAATGCTTATATTTCAGTCTAACACCCAATCTCTTCCTGTCAACCAGATAGCTTAACAAACGCTCTGGATATCTCTTAGCCGAATGGACGCGTCTTCCAGCGCCAATTATCAGTTTATTGAAAATTCTCTTATAGTTTTATTGCTTCGCTAGTACGACGTTTAACATATATTTTATTGCAGAAGACCGCCTTGGGGTAAACTTTTCAATTAACACACGAAATTTGCATGTAAATCTCACTTAGTTAAACTTACAATATAAACTACCTATGCGCTAAAGTATTGATAGGTTTATCCTATTAGTCTGTATACCTACCTACGTTTATTGGCATATCCTGTTAAACTAAAGTAGGCCATAATCATGTGCCTTAAATTTTTAGGAATTTCTTAATCGAAACCTATTTGGGACTCGCCTTGTTAAGCCGAGTCGCTTAGTTTTTTGCCTTTATTGACTGTGCGCGATGGAGCGTCTTACTTAACTCATACTCCGTCTATTTATAGCTGCTAATCTTAGTTGTTTTCTTCCTGGCATCCTGACGTCAATTAGTAGCTGTTGTTTGTCTGGGCAAACACGTAATAAGAACATATGAGTGATTTGATATGAAAAATAGCCTAACCTATATTATATGAGGATTATGAATATAGATATATTTGAAAAAAATCGTATTTTTTAACATATATTGATATAAAAGGTTTAAGTCTTATCAGTATTCCTTTTCTATAATTTACCAATTTTATTTGCGTGTGGTTGACGTGAACTCTCTGTGCCTTGTGCCTTGTGCCTGGTTGTTCAAAGGTATATTGGCTTTAAATGATTGTTGAATGACGTCACGTCACATTGAAATTTCTTTAGGCCCGTTCAGACGGCCTCACTTAATCCGGATCGAATCCTGTTTCACTTTTGCCGTCTGAACGCACACCTGGAGCATTTAATCGCGATCAATTCTCCCTCCTCCATATGTGGATTCAATCCTCTTTCATCATTCAATCCGGATTAGTATTGCCGTCTGAACGGACCAGGATGAAATGCCCCACATACAAAGACGCAATGACGTCACCATGTGATTCGTATATGACGTCACCATGACGTTGCAAAAATCAAATGAACTTTCAGCCCGTCTGTGTGGTCGGACACTGGTAATGACGTCACAATGTGATGACCTCGCATAAAGGGGTCACTGACGTCCGGAAGGCCAGAGACATCCCTCACATCCCTTACGGTATCCAGCCCGCAACGCCCATTATGACGTCAGCAAATCGATCCGTCATGACGTTCGCAACGCCCACTCCAACGCCACATGGAGCGTTCCACCGCACGTGTGCCGCGGCAGCGGAAGGTGTTACGGGCTGAATCAAATAAATTTAATTAAAAAAATATTAATAATTAATAATTCAAATTAAAAAAAATTCAACACGAGAACGCTACATCACAGCCCTTTGTACTATTACATGTAGGCATAATGCCATGCTATTTACAAGCTGGTGAGCGCGGGGCTAATACTTGTTTACATGGTGAGTGGGGGACTAATACTTGATTACGTGTGGTGAGCGTGTGGTGCGTATCTCTACAAGATGGTGAAACAGGTGTATTACATGAATACGTGGTGAAGCAGGTGCGTATCTCTGCAACGTGTTGAAGCAGGTGTATTACATGATTACATGGTGAAGCGGGCGTATACCCACAGCATGGTGAGTTCGGGACTAATACTTGAATAGGTGGTGAGCGCTCGTGAGCGCGGGGCTAATACTTGATTACGTGTGGTGAGCGCGGGACTAATACTCGATTACGTGGTGAGCGCGGGGCTATTACGTGATTACGTGTGGTGAGCGCGGGGGTAATACTTGATAATGTGTTGAAGCGGGTGCGTATCTCTACAATATATTGAAGCGGGTGTATTACATGAATACGTGGTGAAGCGGTGCGTGTCTCTACAACATGGTGAAGCGGGTGTGTTCTATGGTTACGTGTGGTGACCGCGGGGGTAATACTTGATTACATGATGAAGCGGGTGCGTATCTCCTCAACATGGTGAAGCGGGTCTATTACATGAAAACGGGGTAAAGTGGGTGCGTATCTTTACAACATAGTGAAGCGGGTGTATTACATGATTACGTGGTGAAGCGGGCGTATACCTACAAGCTGGGTGCGCGAGGAGCGTGATGAGCTAATACTTGAATAAGGGATGCGCGCGGGTGTATTGCATGAATACGTAGTGAAGCGGGTGCGTATCTCTACAACATGGTGAAGCGGGTGTATTACATGATATCGTGTGGTGAGCATGGGGTTATACTTGACTACGTGGAGAAGCGGGAGCGTTTCGAATCTCTACAACATGGTGAAGCGGGTGTATTACATGAATACGTAGTGAAGCGGGTGTGTATCTCTACAATATGATGAAGCGTGTGTATAACATGATTACGTGGTGAAGCGGGCGTATACCCACATCATTGTGCTCTCTCGTGAGTGAAGTGCTAATACTTGAAAACGTGATGCGCTCGTGCTATTTCTACAACAGGGTCGTTTTGAAGTGCTATCTCCGGAACCTGGGCTTATTACATATAACGTTTATGACTCATTCTGCCCCAATTATACTACTAGCATGGCCTTTTATTACGGAAATATACGATATACAAGAATCTTTTAAAACTATACCCTGGCGTTCACAGAGCCTGAAGGAGAGATACACGAAAGACATCTCTGCATGGTAGAAATTCCACCTGCATGCACATTTAACTGGACCCATATTAAAAGAAAGGTATTTTCTGCAATTACGTTTTTGTCCACATACTTGGCACTACTGGTTGTGTTCATTCCTGCAATTACTTTTTACCGTCGAATTGTGTGAAGCGCATATTCAAGACTCCAGCGTTTTTCAACCGTTACCTTTTATTTTTAACGTTTATTTTGTAAGACATTAAAGCGTGTCACATAAGGAACCGATAAAGCATAACCGTTAATTTGTTAATTTAAAAACCGTTAGTAAAGTCCAAAATCGCCGATAAGGTAAGGTGTCTTCTATACCCGTCTAGTCATGAATGCCTTCGTGTATCCTCTCTGCACGCTTTATCTTTGTTATGTTGTTTCGTTGTAGATGTGGATGCATCCACAGGAAGACGTGCACTCACAGTCAGGTACCTTAATGCCTTTCTGCGATTGTGTCAGTCCTGCAGTAGTGTAAGCTTTGGACTAAATGAATCAAATTAGTTCTTTGTTATATGAAATCAAGCTTAACTTTATGGTATAAAAAACTTTGGGTTTTTTTCAATGAGAAGTTAGTCAGCCAGTTAGTCAGTGAGAAGCTAGTTAGTTAGAGCCGATCAATATAGAGATGGTATAGTTAGCTGAAGGACATTTCTGTGCATATGGGATATATTTCGGACAAGGGCGTTTAATTGGGGAAAATCGGGAACAAAGCAAGTTGGATTTCACTTCAAGTAGATTCAAGCTAAGTATTAATTGGTCATTATATGTTAAGAAATAGACAGCGATATAACAACTAAGACACTTATAGGTTTCATATTGCTCTATCCTGTAACTGATGGATTAAGGTTTCTAATTAGGGTTGGATCGATTGCCGACATTTATACATTAAATACTTATCAATTCAAATCTTGTCTATCTTGCATGATATATCATTATAGTCGTCCATTGCTAAGGAGTTGTAACCATAGATCCACAGAGGTAATTGACACAATGAATAGGACAAACTATTCACTGCAATTGTTCGAAACCACAATCATTAAACCCAGAGGTATAAAAACAAAATTGTACTATTTATTATCCGTCGTGATAATGGTTATAATTCCACTATAGCTATAATTACGTCTAATGGTCCGTATCCCAGAAAACTCGGTTTATTTGCTTTCCTAAAAAAAAGCATATTTACTAATGCAGTCGTAATGGAACTAAGATCGATTTAGTAATAACGATAACACATTCCTTTATAGTCTAGACGAGTGACAAAAACAAACAATAAACCATTCGTCATGAAGGCCTAATTTTTGGGGAACTCTGAAGGCTTCTGGATATAAAGTGTAAATGGCTTCGCATGTAATCGGTGTAAAATTACATTCATGCATATATGACCAGCTATGACCGGGTCAGACTGACGGACAACTTAGATGTAATATTTATAACTATTTTTTAGTAATTTATATTATTATGATACTGAAAACGAAAAGAACACAAAATCACGTGTTTATAAAGGGCAGCGAAACCCATGCCAGGGAAGCGGCCATAAAGCCATGTGCACAATTTGAAAAACAAACAGAATCATGTGAATAGCAATCGAGATTTGATGAAAAACAAAATTCGTCTATATATAGTTCTAAATTATAATATAGGCCTATATAGAGGAAAAGGTTAAGCACCGCCTATATTTTTCACAATGACTAGCCTTATACGAGGTTTGGCATTAAAAGCTTGATAAAACAAATGTGGTCTCCAATTTAGCGTACTAGTATACCTCTTTAACAAAAACGAAAACTGTTTTAATATCCAGCTTTAAGATTTTAATCATGATTCTGCAAAGAATTCCAAGATGTATATATTTGACCCCAAGAAATGGTTCACAATAGGTATGGAGGTGCAGAATCAGAAAGAGAATTCAACATTATGATAGGTAATGAAAAATGTAATTTTGAGTCCAAAGATGACATTCTTGACACAAACCATGCACTAGCAGGTAAATCCGGTACGTGCCAGGGTGGCAGCATTCACCCTCCATCTCATTCTTCCTGTAAGTCTAATCTGCTGAATGGGCAACTGCTGCCATTCTCAACGGAGAGCTGTATCAAACTGGGCCAGAGTCTGTACAGGTGGGTCCAGTGCCTGTACTCGACGCCCCAAGCTGTCCCAAACATGCATGCTAACACGTTTGTGAGTAATATCTAGAAAAAAAATGCTGCTTCGGCATCTCTGTGTCAGTGCTTTAGGTAGAGAAAGAAATACAGCCTTTACTTGGGTGAATTTCGGGATCGCCCTATCAAAGTCTATGGCTCAGTCGGTGAGGTGCCGGGGTCGATCCCCGGTGGATGCATGTCAAATGTTCTTTCTCTGCATTTATAAAAATATATACATGCCAGAACCAGATTTTCGGTATAACTCAAACAACAAACACATTTGTGAGTAATATCTAGAAAAAAAAGATGCTGCTTCGGCGTTTGAGGTGTTGTTGGAATCATCGCCAAAACAACTGACGAGTTTTCTGTAATATATAAGTACAGTACATACCATCCGCCAACGAATAGAACATGTGAACATTCTAATAGAACCTTAACACAGTTCATCAAAATCTATCGTGACAAAGAACAAAACACGTGGGTAAACATTTTCCCAGGAATATTGAGGCCGTATATGAAAACACCAGCAACTCGATCCACAGACTTCTCTCCCTTTGAAATGTCGTTTGGAAAATAGTTCATTCTCTCATTGATGTGATACTGAATGTTACTGCCAAAACTACTCAAACAAATAAGTGTGTTGATATTAACCTACGTTGATTAGCTCGCTTCCCCCTACTTTTCATCTACAAAGACCTAGAAACACGTGTTATCTTGATGTGACGTAGTGTTCTACCAAGATTTTGAAGAAATGATAGAAAAGCAAATCTTCTCAATCCATCTTCCTCGCGTTCAGAGATTCAAGAGTCTATAGGCATATTCCCAATCCAAATTATGATGTCGCCATAAAGTTATGGCATGTCTTGTCAATGATACCCCGTTTCGGCAGTCAGACAGACATCAAAGTATAATGGATGAAATGAATGGAAAAACAAACGCAGACCTTTTTACCAGCGTAAGAAGAGAACCTATTCCTCGTTTGACAGAATGTAGACATTAACCCAGACAAGGCGATGAATACAGTTGTAGTTCGGAGTCTGAGCGGGGATCGTGTCCATGGCGGGTCTTGATCTCGTGTCCGGTGGGATAAAGTCTAGTGTCCTACTAGCTGCAGAGTTCTGTATCATTATTAATCTACTTTGTATCCGTATAAGGAATCAAAATGTGTAATTTCTAATTTTTTCATTTATCAGCATTTATAATTGTCTAATTTAGTAATTTACAATTTTGTTTAATACAACTGAACTTTCTGAGACATTTTTATGTGAAAACTCGCTCAGTGAAGACGTTTGAAAAGTGAAATTGTTTTTCAACGAGAGTAGTAAAGATGGCAGCCGAATTCGAAAAGCTCTAGGAATGATTTTGTTTTGTTTTTAATTTGAGCCAAAGATCGAGTCTTAATACATAGAACAGTTCTCAAATATTTGGTTGAATTTCAAACCACATACTAAAACGAAAAGAATCAATTTACCTGCATGGTTCAGACGATGCGGGGTAATAACTTTGAACTCATCGCTTTTTCCCAGTCTGCTTGTCTCGTCTTTTCGTTTTTGTATGTAGTTTGAAACTCAACCCGCATTTGAGAACTGTTTTCTGTATTAAAATGTCGCGCTTTGTTACAAATTTTAAAAAAAATCTAAATTATTCCGGGGCTTTTTGAATTGTAAATTACTACATTGCATGGACAAGTAAAAGCCGATAAATGAAAAAAAAAATAGAAATCACACATTTTTATTTAGCACTGCTCTTTATCATAATAAAGGCTACGGATACACAGTAGACTAATAATGGTACATCACTCTGCATCTATTTTTGATGCAGTATTTACATTAATTGATAAAAGTCGTAGATTGTTATCTGTATAGCCTACTAATTGTAAATCTAAGTCATCAAAGGCAAAACAAAAATGTGTTTATATTGTCCTATAACTCAGCATTGTGCAACCATGATATGCACTATCTAGTTTTTGAACTGTGAAAGAGCAAAAGGTCAAGTCCAGGATAAAGGTCAGTCAAGCTTTATTCAGAAATCCATGTTTTCCATACATTAAAACCAGATACTCAAGTTTATTCCGTTCAAACAATTTGTCACAGTAGCCACGAAAGGATTGCAGAGCAAAGCACGGAAGAAAACCATATCTTCCACAGGAATAGTCAATGACTTTCCAAGTTGAATTCAATATACATTATAAATCAATTTATAGGTGTCAAATAACACTGGTTTCAAAGTAACCTGACAATTTAATCAACATTAACACAAATGTCACTATATTACAAAATAGATGATTACCCCTAAATGGAGTACAGTTGCACAGCTGACTGCCGCATACGCTAAATTGGTGTCACTCCTATGATGGTCAGCCAGGTAAAATAATGAACAAAGAATATGTTTGTACAGGCCGTTAACCCGAGATGTAAAATATAAGTCTCTGACTTAACCAGAAACTTCCAATATATAAAAAAGGAGAGCGAAATAAGGTTAAAAATTATAGACCAGTATCTCTCCAATCGTCTGTATCTAAATTATAAGGGAAAATAGTTTTCAAACGTTTATTTAAATATTGTAAGCTAAATAATTTATTAATAAGCGAGAACTCGGGGTTCAAAACGGGAGATTCAACTATAAATTAAATGGTAAAAATAGTACATACAATGCAATTTATGACAATATTGATAAAGGGGACGATGTATGTCTAGTATTCCTCGATGTCAGTAAAGCTTTTGATAGGGTATGGATTGATGGTTTGCTTTTCAAACTTAAACAGATAGGGATATGCGGCAAACTTTATGAATGGTTAGAGGACTACCTAAGTCAAAGACTTATTAAGGTATTAATAAATGGGGTGGATTCTAATAAACGTAATATAAACGCTGGCGTCCCACAGGGCTCAGTATTGGGTCCTTTATTGTTTTTGATCTTTATTAATGATATATGCCAGGATGTAAAATGTAATATAAATTTGTTTGCTGATGACACGTCACTGTTAGAGCCCATACGGGATATTACTCTTTCACAAACTAAATTAAACCACGACTTAAATGTCCTGCCTTGTTGGGCTAAGCAATGGCTTGTAACATTTAATACCCTTAAAACGATATTCATGTTAATTTCATTAAAGAAACATCATCAATGTCCTGTGTTATATCTAGAAGGCATTGGAGTGAAGCGCGTTCAATCTTATAAACATCTGGGTATAATACTGAACGAGATATGTAAATGGGATGAACGTATACGGGAAATTACAACTAAGGCAAATAAACGTTTGTCTCTAATGACCAAAGCTAAATTTGTATTAAGGCGCTACTGCTTACAAAACCTTTACACTAGCGCGATAAGGCCTATATTAGAGTATGGAAATGTCATTTATTACAACTGCACGTTAAATCTAGCGCAAAAACTGGAATCTGTTCAGAGAAGAGCTGCATTGGTATGACTGTACAGGTAGTCTTCGCCGTACATCTTACATCCAAATGTTACAGGATTTAAAATGGGAAACATTAGCATATCGACGAAAACGCCAACGGATTCTTTTATTTCACAAAATCGTCAACGGTCTTCCTCCACCTTACCTTATAAATTTATTGCCAATAAGACGTGGTGAATTTCTTCACCGATTTAATTTACGCAATATCAATAACTATATTCCTGTAGGTGCCGGTTGTCCTTATTAAGTAAATCGTTTTTTCCACAAACAACAAAAGACTAGAACGCACTTTTCGACGAACAAAAACAATATTATCTTGCTAAACTAAAAATAAATTTGTAGACGGTGGACGGAAGACAGCTTTTCACACCTTGATAAAAAAAATTTAGATCACATGCCTCGATCGTACAATGCCGGATGAGAATGGGATGGAGCGCGCTTCACAACGATTTATTTACGTATAATATTATCGAAACACGGTCTGGTGAGCAATGTGGATATCGGGTAGAAAATATTACGCACTACTTTTTACAATGTCCTAGTTACACAACCTTTAGAATATGCATGCTCACGTCACTAACAAAACTCATTTGTCCAGGAGTTCATTACACTTTTCTTTTAGATTTTTCAGTTTCTCTACACTTTTGTAACATTTTATTATTTGGATGCATAGATTTTAGTTAAGATATAAATGTAGAAATGTTTAAAATAGTCCCAAATTATATCCTGTCGCCTAAACGCTTTATAGAACACTGAACAGTACACGACACTGAATATAACAAACAAACATAAAGTTAAGAATAAATCTTATTTACATCTTGGAGAAAGATTAAATATTTGCAGAAATATATAGTATTATTATTATATTATTGTTATTATTATAAGTCGTCATATATCCAATAATAATGATATAAAAGCTATACATATCGATATTTCAGTGTCGTGCTCTGCAAAAGTGTAAATTCCTGATACATTTTTTTTGATTATTTTTTTTATCATTTATTTCTTGATTATTAACACAAAAAGTAGTAAAGGAAAAGAAATTTGGATCTTGATTTTAAATTGACCTAAAATGAAGTACATGTATACTTTAGACAGAACAACGAACCCTTGCTAAGCCTATTTGGTGTAATGAACCGTTATATATATGTTTAGTCTATAGTTATTATTATGTTTACTATTGTTGTTATTGTTATGTCTGCTGAGGAGAAGCCCAAGTGGCCTATGGCCGAGGCTCATCTTCGTTAAATAAATAAAGAATTCAAT
>JAVFBY010304643.1:0-10246 GCA_034781015.1 Tonicella lineata
ATTTACTGAAAAAGCGAATTATGAGGGCGTATGCCACTTTAAGTAAGAAATACTTTAATACGGAAAGATCGTGACAATGGCTGGGGAGGTGTTTGTGTGCATGTCCCTTCGCAATAGTTTTCATCGCTTATCGCAATATGATTCAACCGACTTTGAAATAGTTTGGATTGAAATAGATGATTGTCACAAAACCTTGTTGTGCATAATTTATAGGCCACCTAAATCTATTGTAGCAAAATAGTAATTTTTCTCGGATAACATTGACCAAGTAAATGATGCCAATCCAAATAATAAATATTGTTCTTGTTGGTGATTTGAACGAAAATCCACTGAGACTTTCTCATCACCATCTGAACGATATTTTAACTGTGTATGGCTTTTCACAGTTGATTCAACATGCTACTCATACATTTGTCATTTGTATGTCTTACTGTCTGTAAGTTAAATCATACTGTAGGTCTATCTACGATTTTAAGAAGGCTGACGGAGAATTTTTATCAGAAATCCTAACTGCGCATGCTTGGGATGATACTTTCGCATGCGAAAATATTAATGTTTACCTTACCCTAATAACATAATGTTTATTACAAGCTGCTAAGCCAACAATACCAAGTGAATACGTTAGATTTAGACCTTCAGATAAACCTTAGATAACTCCCAAAATTAAACATACAAAACGGGTAAGTCAAAGACTAAATCTTTGCTGGTTTACGTAAATTCTCCACTATTAAGTCTGTGTAAGTATACTATCCAAGGAATCCCTGATATCTTCCTCGGATGGTTATTTGGTTACCGCTGGAAATACAGTATATCGCCCTTGTTGGTGATCCGTGGTGGGTGGGGGAACATGGATGGCGAAACATCATATTCTGAGATTGATTCTCAAGCAGCACTCCCTTAAAACGAAGGCTGGTCAAACTGTATAGTAATAAGCAGCTAAGAAAAAAAAATATGCAATTTTAATATCCCCTTTTGTGTCAGCCAATGGGGGTCTCCAGTGGAAAACAGAGAGATAACTAAGTCACCCATATAACATGCCATGCCATCTTTCTCATTGACTAACAATTGAATAATATGAATATTTAATTGAATACTATTGCTAGTCAATGACATAGAGGGCTCTACCTGTTACAAGGGCTGCGTTCGCGCGACTTCCCCGGGTCACTCCCAACTTAGCCGAAATTTGCCGCCGTAATATAGGTGAAATACTCCTGACAACGGTGTTAAACACCAAGTGATTAATCAATCAGTCTAGATGTTTGGTTTTTTTTTTTACATTTTTTAAATCTCATTTTTAATTCAGATGTAAAGCTCATCCCTTCAGGGGAAGTCGAGGGTGCCCCGACTGTGACGTGTTACTCACTTGAAGGGTTGAGCTTTACATCTGAATCTAAAATGAGATTGGTAATCAATGTAAACAAAATACAGAAAAAATCCCATGTAGGCTGATTGATTAGTTAAATGATGTTTAACACCTTAGTCAGGAGTATTTCTCCTATATTACGGCGGGAAGTTTCGGCTGAGTCGGGGGTGACCCGGGGAAGCGCGCGAGCGCAGCACAGGGTAAAGAGTTATATTGCGTTTTAGCCACTGGCGATCCCAATTGTATTTTGAACCTGATAATGCTAAACCCAATCAAACACCTAAATCAAACAACACACAAAAAAAAACCACCTCGGCCATCATCAAAAGATACAAACAAGAAACCATCTGGCAATGAGACTCGCCTATCTAAGGCCAGAACGGACACTTTTAAAACTTTCGTGTTTGAGCAGCCAATTAATGTCGATTATACGGGGAGAGCAAATCTTTCCTCTTCTAAACTTTGAACAATGTGACTAGGATCAGCGTCGGGAGCGAAGGCCAACCGATTTGATGCATAAGGTTGGAATCATACATTCAGGATTTTTACGGCCGTCTAGATGGGACCATTCCCGATTAAAATTTGTCATAAATCTGATCAAGATCCTGTGATTCGTCTCTGGAAATTATTTTTTTCCCTCGAATTTTCAATAAGACTGGGGTCACACAGTACCGACGATGGCTCCCGTTTGAGATCAGACAGCGCTACGACACGAAAAAGGTGCAAAAGCGGATTACTATCCTCGGTGATCTGGAATGTCCTATCATTGTCTGATTGCAGTCGTATACATTCCTAATAGAGTCCTGCGGATCGGACATGATCAGGAAAGGTCGGCCAAGTACTCCTGACAGTTAAATGCGTCCCGTAACATTCGGAAAACTCAGCCGATTCTGTCTAGTCGGATTACAATCGTGACTATGGCGAGTCATATTCTGCTGTATCGGATCTTAATCGTAACAATGTCGTGTGTTGTTTGCACGGTGTCCTATAAAACGGGCATGATCTAGAGGCACATTTTTAACATTTATTGAATCACGACAACAACCAAATATTGTTAAGGACACGCCCCGATTAATCCGTTTTCAACTGAATTCGTCCCGGTTACCCCTTTCTCAATTTCATTTGCATCTTTCGCATGGTAAAAAAAAACAACCGATCTGTCGCAAATGCATCCCGGTCCACATTTGCCACGATTTGGACACAATCTGGATTCAATTGGCAAGAAACGGGAATGAAAAGTGTCTCCAGATCATGCCCGTTCCAGAGGACACAGTATACAGACAACGTGCAGACAACAGAAGGTATTGTTACAATTTTGATCCGATACAGCAAAATATGTCACGACATAGTCACGATTTAAACACGACTAGACAAAATCGGCTGAATTTCCCGAATGTTACCTTGCGCACCTTACTGTCGGGGGTGCTTGGCCGACCTCTCTGGGTCTTTTCCGACAGCCTTCAGACAGTGATAGGACATTCCAGATTGTTGAGGATAGTAATGCGGCTATTTCACTTTTTCGAGTCGTAGCCCTGTCTGATCTCAAACGGAAGCAATAATCGGCACTGTGTGAATCCAGCCTTAGACGGAATGGATGTGGATGCCGAACGGACCACAACCTCCACTCAGTAGGGCAAAGCCAACATAGCACATAGTGTTTGTGCATGGCTCGCCCAAATGTAAACCTTGATATTAACAGCTATAAATCTAGTTCAAGCTATAAAATGTTTAGATAGTATTTGAAATAGTTTTACATGTACTTTTACTATCTTTCGAACAAGTTAAATCAAAATATTCAATTGCCAAATATTTAAAAAATGTTTAACACTTATGTCTGTCTATTTCAGTTTAAGTAAATGTAAGTAAAATGTAGAAATTAATAAAGAAAGGTTCATGCCACATCGAAGCTAAAATGCCACTGGATGTGGCGTAAAACACTCAATTAATCAACCAATGATTCCGGAAGTGTTGTTTTGAAGGAATATGAAGGCAATTCGTACACACAACACAATAAAATCCGCTTTGTCAAATTGTCTGAAAATTACTACATGTAGTTATATCCTGTCCGTTCTAGTTCATCTGTACGTCGTATGGGGGTGCAACGGGTAAGCCTATGACTATTTTAAGACAAGGCAAGGGTTAGTTGTGTCTGGCACGGGGCAGGACGCGGAGAAGACGGACACTGCGACAAGACTTCGAATGTTTGACAATTGTATGCTGTTTGTCGCGTCATATTTGAATGCCAAGTGACTATCAATAATTCGCAAATAAAAGTCGGACTACTGTCGTCCCGGTTCAATTCGTTTCGTTTTTTTGGCATTTCACAGCCAATTGTTCAGAAAAATCCTAGCCTTATTGACAGAGAAATACTCCATAATTAGTCATCACCACAAACCAGCTTCCAGTTGTCCCGTTATGATTAAATACAGCCATGTCAACCAAATGTATTACATTGTATTACCAATTGATCTGAAAACAACAGGGTAGTTTTTAAACGTTTAAACCCTGTTAAGTTTTATAAATCATATTATAAAAACATATGAACATTTTATGTCGGAGAGAGTAGCTCTTTTTTTTAGCATGTGTATGCTATATTGTGTCACTGTTTGTGCTACAGTATGTTTATAATGTACTATGGCTATTTAAATAATTCAGACATGTCACGTATCCGGGTATAAATGGGTAAGAATCGAGGCTGCTGGTTTTCAGACGGAAAGGGCATAAATAAATAACTAAATTTATCTCCTGCACTACATAGGCCTACAGGTCACACAGGTGGTGTGTTTGTGCCTCGTACAGCTGCTATGGCGTGTCCATTTTAGCAGTCGATGTAACATCCAAGATAGGTCTGTATCGCTTCAATACGGACCACTGTGTATCAACTTATTTACGATAAGTGTTTGTTCGCATGGGTGTTTCGTTTTGATGTTACGCTTGTTCGAGTGGGGTGTTACGTACCTCAACACTCAAAAAATATTCTGTTGTATGGCAATTGGCAGAGTACTCTGTTGAAAAAGAAAACAACAGAGTGAGTATGTTCTGTTGAAAATAGCAGTATATTCTGCTGATGATGGGGTTATTTAACAGTGTCTTTTATTGTGGAATGTCCACTTTTTCTGTTCAGCAGAGTACTGTGTCAATTGTCATAGCACAGAACACTCTGTTGTTTTTAACAGAGTATTTTTTGAGTGAAGGAGTCTAGTAACCCGAAGCATGAAACGATCCATGCACTGACACACATCGACGGCAACGAGGGTTGTCGGAGCCCTTATACGTTTCATGTCACGCAGAATGCACAGCATCTGAGTTTCGTTCGTTTCGCGCGGTTTCTAATTGTTCGAATCGATTGACGAATTATGGACCGACAAGAAATTTCTCTACACCGTATGCCGTTGCTCGATCGTTTTCAACTATATGTAATTCACATGTGAGCAATTCTTCAACCTTTTTCCATTAGTAATCTAATATATCGAACATATTTTCTTCATTTTGTTGTAAACATGTGAGTTATAAATTACCCATGATTATACTTTCAATTCAAGTTGTCGAGTGACCCCTATTTCTCGCTAGAGGGGGCTCCATCAATCCATGTTCACGTGAGCATAAATGTTGTGTGACAATGGCTCGTTTCATAATTCGGGTTAATAAACTTCTGGTAGCATTTACTAGTATTTCACTTTTATGACGATAATTCGTAAACAAAACAAAATAAATCGCCCATGTATACATAACCATAGTGAAAGAAGAACAAGTTTTAACATTAACGTGACAGGCCATCACAACAACCAGCTTCCTTTAGCTCAGTGAGTACCATGTCGGAAATCTTCGGCCATTTCCGTACCAGTAATAACCTCGACTGTGAAGCGGGTCATGTTTGTAGTTGTCATCGGATCTACATTTTTCTTAAATTGCGTACACACCTTACTATTTTAAAATTTTAAACAGGTTTAATATGAACCAAAAAAATCTATTTCGGTCTGATTTAAGTTACAAAAAGTGTTGGATTTATCTGTTTATTTTGCACGATTCTGCGAAGTGCTTCGGTTCTGTCGCGTTCATGCGGCGATTACCATTACACGTTTTGATTAGTTTTATTTTGAAATTCCACGATTGACATCCGATACGTACATTCTGGAGACGAAAGGACCCCGAAGTATGCAACGGCCTCGGAAAGTACCGACATGAGGTTGTACCAGTGCGCAGGATGGATCGCCAACCACCTAAGCTGAATATGAAATCCACCTAGGGGATTTGACACGAAAACTTAAGATTTACATTCTTTTTCTTTCTGGCATCTACACTTGTCGCTATTGGTGTGACATACTTGAGAAGTAAAACAATATTTGTTGTGCTATACTATAATTGTGTTAATTCTTGTGGGTATATGTCGCATTATAGCGCTTTATTGGATATTCATTCAAGAAAGACAATCAATGGTGTTGCTGAATGCTCTGAGTTTTTCAATAAAGTATTATGACGATCAATACTTATTTTGTTAAGTGTCACAGAATATGGCATTATATATGAGTGAGATGGAACCATTGCTTACTCTTGCATTTAGTTGACTTAATTGTCCACACCTTACGAAGCATATACAAACTATATCTTTACTGGATGGCTCTCCTCTACAGCTCTATATTTTCATGTCGGCCAGAAAAACGCATGATCTCAACTGCGCCTAGGTTGTCGTTGGGCTTCTCACGTCTAACTTTTAGATCAATACAATATAGCTTGCATTGGCCTCAATCAATAATAGATGCTTTATGAAAGCTGGATTTTATCCAATTTTTCAAATCGTTGGGGTTTACGAATTCTAGACTCAATGAATAATATGTATACGACAGATGTGCTTACAGCTGACATAGGAATTACTTTGCGCCTAAATTGTCTTTGAACGGCATACAACTCGTACCAAACGTTCAATTTCAAAGGCGAACTGTTAACAACAGAGCGTTTCGCAATGGCTTTTTCTCTGCAAGCATAGACAATTTCATGCTGATCGGGAATAATTTACAGTAGTTGACAGGCCTAGAGGAGGGAGACAACGATCGAATTGTAAAGAGATTGATCAAATGTACGAACGCAATGGACATACTAATGTCCTAAAATTATTTTTTCCAACGCACAAATAAATCTACTGCCCTTTCCGAACATGCCCAGCATTTATTAAGTTTGATTTGATATTATTCGATTGTTGGTTTGTCGCGCCCGTGAGCCTGTCCTATCAATCACAAGAAAATAGCTTCACTAATCTGTTTAGTAATAACTTGTGTATACGTGGGATTTATTGAAAGTGAACTGTCACTTGACAACGTGTTTTGTGGTAACGAACACTATGGACATTTATTTTGGAATCCCGTTTATTGCCCCCAATGGTAAACTGTCATGTGGTAACGACTTTTGTTGTTGTGAACCTTCTGGAAATTGATATAATCCATTCGTTTGTCTGGAGTAGCTGTATCCAAAACGAACAGCGGGTGGTTGGGCGGAAGCTTCTTAATGCCCTATGGTGCTCTCAGAGTTAAGAGGCATCAGGAAGTAGAAATATTTGTTGTGGTGTCCTTTTTATCCTTTTGTCCCTGTTTCTGTTTCGTCTTTCATGTTGCCATTGACGTGAACGATGTATTCCTCCACCCATGGGGCCGGCACGCCGTCCTATAGGCGAAATACCCCTGTACGGCGTGTTCAATATTTATCTTGTTTTTTTCCTCGAAAGTAAGTTCCGACTACAAACCTGGCGGCATTATCAACTGTCTGTTATTTGATTTGATTTGTTTTTTTAATTCACAAATAGCGCATAAATAATACATAACTGAATTAAATTGGTTGGTGGGAATAAAGCCCTGGGGATTTGTTCTATCACAATGACAATTATGTACAGATAACTTATAGATGAAAAGGCCAAATATATCCATTAAAATATATATAATTTCGATAATATTAAGTTATAATTTGATTTGAAAGTGATGTAAGTAAGTTGATAGTAGGCAATTTTACCCACACGTAATTTATAATAAATAAAGTTTATTTTTGATTTGCGGCCGGTTGAGCGGCTTGGTACATGTATTTCATATGTAAACAAAACGCAAACGAAGCACTCCACAGTAAAAGGTAACCTGATTTGCCGAATGAAATAATTTTATTGTCTTATTGAAAGTGAATATTGACAGTACTGTCGCTATTTAGGGATACACATTTTCTAAGTAAGACCATATTCTAGTTCAGTTAATCTTGCAATCTGAGTGTCGTACACATCAAATGGAACCCACGATCATCAGTCAGACAAGGAGTCGTCAATAGTGAGTCTAAGACACCTACACCATTAAGTCAGTCGGCCTTTAAGAGAATAATTCTGAACCGGGGGCCGATTCCATAAAGCTCTTTTATACTTATGTCAAAATCTTTAAAATAACCTATACAATCAGCTACTTTTGAATTTTGACATATAATATTTGGGATTTAATGTTGTTTTGTCTCCAGGTATATATTCATAATATATTTGTTTTATATTTTGCGCATTGTTTTCAACAAAATCGAGTTGAGTATTTTGACTTAAAGGGAAAGACCACCGTATACAGTTCTTTTTTAGTCAATTTCTGAAGTTAAGAACATAACAGACATCGTTGCTAACATTAAAAATAAATTACCATTAGCCCTTATTAAATTAATTACTTTTCCGGAAGTGACGTCACTGGTGCCTAAGTCTTAAACAACAACAGCTTCTAACATGGCGTAGCATACGAAAACTGTTCAAGTTCATCAGACAAAAACGAATTTCAACCAGTTCTAGGGAATTTGCACCCTATAGATTTCAACCAGTTTTTACTACAGAACACCTACAAAAAAGGCGCAGGGAAAACGAAGAAAGAGTGACAACACCAAGTGACAGTGAAGCCACGGAAGGCGAGGAGAGTAGATCGAGGCCGGTCAACATCTCCCGAGTAGGACTGAGGACAAGTTTTGGTGCACTTGCGACTTATGTGCATTAATGCCTACTGCAGAAGAATGTATTTGTTGTCACAAGTGCAACAGGCCCGTGCACTCGTTGATAAATTCGACCCAGAGACGCAACCGAGCCATTTAATTATTGGAGAAGAGTCGGCACGTAAACAAATATGTGTCACCCAGCACCCAGATTCCGAGGCCCATTTGAATGAGGGCGTGCTAGCAGCCATAAAAACAACTGGAATTCGATTTCCCAAGCCAAGAGGACCTCGAGGAACTCTAACCAATGGGTAAGGGCGAAATAATTTGGATAATCTTTGATAACATTAGCCATGAAACTAATTGAAACATAATATGAAGACCACAAAGCGAAAAACCAGTGATGTCACTTTTGATCAATTTCAGGGTTATTGCACTAGCCAATAGTTTGTATTATAAGGTTTCTTCTCACAATGTTACTTTACCGAAAAACCAAGGCTGTCACATATTTTGAATGGTATAAAGTTTAGCCGTGCAATGAAATAACATGTGTCTCGAAACTTTGTTTCTCGGTTTCTTCAAAATTGATAAAACTGACATCTCTGGTTTCCCCCTTGTGGTCTTCATATACTAAACATATTATAGTCATGCATAGGGCTAGCCATTTTTTCATTAGGATTTTGACAACTTGTGTGATGAAATTCTACAATTATTCTCGCAAAATATTGATTGTGTTCCCCATTCAGCTCTATGGCTAGTAGACCTTTTCGGTTTAAGCTTTGACGCTATTCCATCCTGGGTGGCGATGCAGATAGTTAACCATGACGTCAGCCTGGTGTCTGTATCGCGTTGAGATGCCAGAATCGGAGTGAATCTGTGTATGGTTGGTCGGAAGCTTCGTGATGCCCCGGTGCTCTCTGAGCTCAGGGCATCAGCCAGGAAGTCATTGTTTGTCTCGTCTCAATTTTAATGTTGCCAGTAACGTCAGGTACACATGTATCCCTCCACCCAGCTGGTGGTTGCTTCCTGATGCCTTCTGAGCTTCCTGATGCTTGGTGCTCTCTGAGTTAAGAAGTCAGTCAAATAGAGTAATACCCATAAGCATGACATTAAACCCCAATCAATTAACCAGTTGAACAAAGAAACAGAGTGACCTCGGTTAAGCGAGTGTTCTAAATGAATTTAATATTATTGTAATACCAAAAAAAAATTCAATATAAGACAACAAAACAAAGTCTTCTGAACAGTAGCCAGTTTTAATATATTAATTTTATTTTAAAAAACACAGAGAGTACCACATGACATAAATTGAAGTCAACATAGAAATTATCCATGGACAGTTGGACACAATATTGATATGATGTAATGGTTATTTATTACATTATAAATAAACTGATTTTACAATTAAAAGTGCTATTTTCTAAATAGCCGGTAACACATGACAAATTAAGTTTATAGACTAGTTCATTGAAAATTTGTCTCTAAGAAAACCCCTCTATGAGAGCTATAGAACATGATGATTTGTCAGTTTTTAATTAATCAACTTCCCTGTGTCAGTGCAACTTTAATACTTTTGGAAAATATATAGGCTACAAGATTTGGGTAATGTTTAAAAAACATATCACAATTAACATGATTAAGGAGACTTTCTCTAATTTATTTGTTTCATATAATATATTTGCAAAATTCAAGTTATACTGATAATGTATTGTTTGTTGTTCTGTTTACAGACTAGTGGCATACAGATTTATATTGGACTGGCTTCTCCAAGGAGAGAGACATGGGAGAAAGAAGAGAATTCCTCTACCAGCATGTGATGTTTACACAATTAGACAGAAATACCCAGTTGACAGTGATGAGAATTCTGGATTCAAATATGCCAAACTGCATAATATTTGAGAGAACATTATTAATGTCAAAGCCATTTCTAAAGACATTTCTACACAGGACAATTATGAT
>JAVFBY010304754.1:0-10246 GCA_034781015.1 Tonicella lineata
CACAGCACTATTCACCGGCTAGACAGGTTTAAATCATGACAAGAAAGATTACTTCTTAAATTTTGGAATTTATGTTTTAGGTGTGTTCTTAAAGCCTCGGAATCGTCTTTACATTTCTATCATTTAACCATGACAAGGCTGCAGAGAATTTCCTTTTGTTCATTGGTGTAAATAGAGGGAAATGGCTTCTTCCTAAACAAAAATTTGAAATTGCTCATTTTCTTATGTTTCTTACTTTTGGAAATAGCAATAGAAATTGTTCAAATTCAGAGCGTTGTTATTATGGAACTGAATGCATGCATGGCTGGGTTAATAGGCTTACCATCAATATAGGGGTATATCGATACTAGCCAGTGGAGTATCTCAGGCATCTGGACACCTGGACTGTATATTGCAAATTATTATCTGGCCCATTTTCCTGTGCTAATCTTCAAGGAAATTGAAATATAATTTTTTTTCTATTTTAGTTACATCAAAGATCCGAAACCTGAAGGATTACCATTATCGTATAATCAGCTCTCTGTCTCCACAGCCTACAGGAGTGGATATCGCTAACACACTGAAATACTTCTCACAGACTTTACTCAGGTACTAGCCAAGTAGTCAAACTAATATGTAGCTTTCAGCCAGGCCCGATTTGGAGGTGAATAGTGAATACAGGCCCCTTTACAAAAAAATCATAATTGATGATTTTCACAAAAAGTCGTTTGGCCTGCGCCATGGCTTGGTGGTTAGAGCGTCTGACTGGCGTGACTACCGATCCTCCTTTGATGTACCACACCGGTTCGATCCCCCCAATGGACCCGCTTAGGTACAGAGGGAGTCACAATGGTGACTTCAGGTGACTTTTAACTACATGAAAGGTGGCCTAAAAAAACACCCCCTAAAAACATAGGCCTACATGTACTAAGCTAAATAAAATAAGAAAATTCCACTGTTATGTTTAGTTTGGCTGACTTCTAACTAACAATCAGTGAACTGCAGTTTCATACAGGAAGTGCACACCAGTTAGTCTAGCTACATAATTACAAGCTAGAACCCTTTGAAATATTAAAATTTAATCCTGTCTTGATATAAAATTAAAAAAAAACCCATCTATATGAGCATATACTAATTGTTTCATGTCAGTAGGCTTTGAATAATATTAAACTAGCTGTACCCGCACTGCTTCGCTGGTCCAACCAAACTTGAAGTGATTACATGTAAGTACAGTGCCAGAAGGAGGAGCAACAATAATCAACATATATTCATATATATCAGTTAATTTAAGGCCAGAGCCCCTTTGGAATGGCATCTTGAAAAAGTCAGACAGGGGTCAGAAAGTGACCCCCATTTTGTATGTGCCTAAAACCTACCATAATCCTAGGTCATGCCCTTTCAGATTATACATGTATATGGTTTGTGGGGTCTATCTCTTTTGGTTTGGGAGAAAAATGCACAGACAGACACCTCTCTTTTGTAGATTTAGATACTTATTCTACAGTATTAATAAACACAAAGGTTAATCACACTGACCCCTAATGTTTTTTACAATAAATTGTCTTACAAGGAAGGTTGGCGTTGAAAGCTTGATAACATAACCTTGGAAAAACAGATGTGGTTTGCAAGAATACAATGTACATTGTACCTCTTTAACAATGAGAAAACCCCAAAAGTTTATCCAGCTTTGAGATTTTAATCTTGATACTGAGAAGAATTCCAAGATGCTGCATTTAAAATTCAATAAGTATAGAGGTGCAGAGTCAGAAACACAATTCAACATCATGAATTTTGAGTCTAAAGATGAAATTCATGACACAAATCATCAAAAGGGAGTAAACCTGCCATGTGCCCGGATGTCTGTCTCATTCCTCAAGTACGTGTAAAGTCTTTTGATCTGCTGAAGGTGCTGACCTAAACCCGCTAGAGCATGTTAGGGATATCCTGGGGAGTTGAGTACAGACACTGAACCCACCTGTACAGACTGGCACAATTGGAGGCAGCTCTTCATCAAGAATGACAGCAGTTGCCCATTCAGAAGGTCAGACGACTTACTGGAGGAATGAGAAAAAGGGTGGAAGCTGTCATCCGGCACATGGCATGTTTACCCGCTATTGATGATTTGTGTCATAAATTTCATCTTTGGAGTTACATTTTTCATCATCAATCAAAACAATGTATTGGTGTAGTTAGATTTGCTTGAACAAGAGGTTAATTTTTTTTTTAATTGAATTGAAATCTTTATTTTTAGAGGGTTAAAATACACTCAATCAAATTCACTTATTTTAGTTTTGTTATTCAAGATAATGCTAAGGTAGCAGTTTTTTTTACTTGTTGCATGTGACAGGTATATTTTAGTGTCACTTATCACTTGTGAAACCCACTTGTCAATGACCGGTAGACAGCAATATTTTGACACCTGAAAAACTGTATGAGTGAATGTTATATCACACTGGTGCTAATAGTCTTGTACCAAATATCATGTACATGTATTGGTACATGGACAGGTGCTTGTTCACAACAATGTATATCTTTTCTGGCTACTCCTGACTCATATGTAAAGCTTTATTTTCAACTTGAAAATCACCTTCAAAGTGTAAACAAATTCAATAGTTTGATCCCAAAAATATTATCCAATTGCAGCCATAGTATTTGAGTGATAGTAATCAAAATTCATTGCACATGTCACTGGCTCTTGGTGGCTAATTGGCAGCTATATTCTATTACTAATTTCTGTAACTACCTCTAATGTGTTAATGGTTAACTTTCAGTGTATTGAAGGATGTACCTAATATCCCTGCTGAGAGTTTTGGCCCTCGACAGAGAGACAGTGTGCGGTTATCTATATTCCCTAACCTCAACTACTGTGGTCTCTACAAAGCTGTGCTGGCCATCATTGATGTTGTGCCTATGTTACAGTTTGGACAGCTAGGTAATTTAATCCTGCAACCCACCAATAAAATGTATAGTTTAAAACTACAACATATAAAATATCTGACATTATATAATACATCAAATTTAATCCTGGACATACGATAAACAATGAAAGCCTTAAAAAAATAAAAACAATTTGTCAGTCAATACAAGATAATTAAAAGATGTGAGCTATGAGAATTTTATACAATGAGCTCAGTATCATGCTATTGGTTTAGGAATTAGTTTAATATTTTCCAGTCGATCAACTGGTTTCCTTGGTGTTTTTAGCCAAACCAGACTCACACAAGTCACTGTGACTGTCATATTTCCATATGCAGAAAATTTCGAGACAAGCTGAAGACAGACTAAAACGCTTAAAGTGTTATGATGACAAAAAACATAGGTTCTAAATCGATATATACATAAGCAATATAGCCAAATTCAAGGAGACTTGAACTGCCCTTAACTTTTGACCCTTCTCGAAAGGGTTTGTCTCTTCCTGAATTGCTACCACCCTTCTGTGATGAAGGCACAAAACCCAGCACCAGTGACTGGTACAAACCTTGTGTTAATTTCTACTAGAGTTATCTTTCCTTTCCACATAAAGACCCGTTCCTCAAAGCGATCTTAGCCTAAGTTGATCTTAAATACCATGATGAGCAGTACTGAAGGTATTGTGTTGCCATGACAGTTATGGTTAACTTATGCTAAGATCGCTTTGTGGAACAATACCCTGATGTGTACTGGTATTGGTCGCAAAAGGGAGATAAATCACTTTTGGGAAAGGGCTAAAGTACAACTGTCACTGGATTGGACATCTTGTTTAAACTCTTCGATAAAAAGGCAGCAGTTCGACAACATTTCCAAACTCACAAAGAAAAAGTGCAGTCATGTGTATTAAAGAGAAAAATAAACATTGGTACTGTACTTGTATGATCACCCGCAAGTCAACTTGATTGAGTGATCTAAACAACCTTCTGTTCTGTTAACAGTGTATGGCAATGTTAATAAACTGTTGTTTACATGTAGTATAAATAGTGATTCATTGATAACATAAGGACTAACTATAATATATATAAACTTCATTATTTGTGTTTATTTCTGTGTAATTTCTGTTTTAGCACTAGGAGAAGCTGTTCTAAATGTACTAGGCTGCCTGGTACCTTTCTTGGAATATGACCTTCTGGATTCCCTCCCTTACACTGTGGCTGCCACTCTAACCATCTTTCCCAAATCTCTCCATAAAGAAACAATAGAGCTACTATGTAGCAATCTCCTTCCAATGACTCTAGGTATTTGATCAATTTTCGTTTAGTGAAAAGAAAACCTCACAAGAAGTAATAACGCCAATGTACAATGAGAGCAAGATGCTGTCAAATCAATTAGACAGTTATTAAATCAATGCAAGGGTATTGTTTAACGAAGCGTGCGTAGCTTACCATCATAATTGCATTGGACACAAGCTACACTCGCTTCGTAAAACATGGACCACAGTCGGTTAAAATCTTATCACGGATGTCTGCTATATTCCCTATCACCTGTTCCATCGTGTAATTTTGATTTTTGTACTTAATTTGGAAGATTATGTACTCTGTACTGTGACATTTGTATGTGAAATACCTTTGTCATGCAACTTTAAATTGTGTTTCCATGAATATGTTTTTAATAATTTTGTGAAAATAATATTAATAGGAATTCTGCTTACTTTGTGAAAAATAATGGCTTTGTTTCGCAATATTTTTGATTAATAAGAATTTAATGGGTTTTTGGGGAAAAACGATTGATATATTGATACTTTTTGTTGTTATTTCTAGGTTTTGACGGGTGTGTAGATAGATCGTATGCCAGTGAATCAGCTGCTGCTATCATGACCCTGGTCTTTCAGCACACAGATAATGGAGGTTTGACTGTTGCGTCCAGCAAAATCCTTTTTAGTTATTTGTCATACAAATTTCTAGCCACATGAAACTTTATAACTGTTTGTCAAATAAAATTCTAACCATGTTCAACTTTTTTATTATATTTTAACTAGGCTTATCCCTTTATAGTTGAAATGTGGGTTGTTGGTGGTGGTTTTGAACAAGTGAAATAACCTTAAGCATGGCATAAAACCCAAATCTCACAAACAAAATTTTTTATTCATGCTTTAATAAGTAGTTTTGGACATATGTTGTAATATATTCTCTGATACAGCTTTTCTGTGTTCTAGCCTTCCACACCCAGATTGTGGAGACTTTGATGAGCATGAAGAAGTCACTTTGTAAGGTATGCTATAGATGTATTTATCTCTGTTCATTATAGGGAAAGTTGATCTGAGATTTGACAAGATTTCAGGCATGTTAACTGGAATTACTGACAATGTATGATAACGCATAATAATGTTGAGTTGGAAATACTCGTCTCCAATTAGGAATAAACTATTATAATACAGGTCCAGGAGGGGCTTTCATAAAGCTACTTTCATACTTAATTAAATTTGAGCATTTAATTTTACAATGATTCAGAAATATTTTAAATGCAGAATAAATTAGTTTTTGATTCAAAAGTTTAATTAATAATCAGAAAATTTATCTTTACATAAAGTTTTGAAAGATGGGTACCGTTTTTTTTCCTTAATATTTGCGAAAATTGGCAAAGTTTTTGTTAACTTAGAGAAATACTTAAGCAGTTTTATGGAAACAGCCCCTGGACTTTAGTTTTGTTATAGAACACAACTTTACAATAAATATGCCTTTATCATCCAATCTCCTCAAATCTTTGAGCCGATTTGTTGTGGAATCTGATCGTGTTTTGGTTCCTGCGATTGTTCTGTCAGTTGCAGTGATTGTTCTGTCTCTTGTCTTTGTTTGTAGCCAGTTTTTGCTTTGGATCATTATCTAAAAGCTAATGTCTATCTTTACAATTTGAACTCTGACAATGAAAAGTTTGAAACTGAAACTAAACCAGTCCCATGTTATCATATGAGTAAAATAATCTGTAGGTCTTAAAATTCCAATCAAGTTACAATTACTGGCCTCAGCTTAGCCAGATGTTACTATTTATCTATAGTCCGTACATCTTTCCATCTTACCTTTATCTCAGGACCTTCTGAGTGTAATAGCGTATGGTTCACCTGCAGCAAGAGGTCCTGCTGTACAACTTCTGTTCTATTACTGGCCTCAGCTTAACCCAATGTTGACAGACAGAAGGGGAGTCCATTATAAATACCTGGGTAAGCATGTCACTTTAAACAAATTTTTTAAAAATCATATAAATATCATTTAACTTTTTCAAGTTCTTTGCAAAATACAATTTTGGTGAAATATTACATCTATAAAAGAAATTTGTCTTAATTAACCTATGTCCATTTTGTTTCTTGTTCTTTGCTTAACAGTTTTTATTTGTTTTATAGATCTTTTCAGTCTTAGCTTTGAGGGAGATTATGTGTTTGATTCTGTATTGGACTGAAATAACTTCAGTGTTACATGTAGATCTACATACAGAGAGCCATACTGACGTCATGATTGGCTGCCTGTATCATGCCGTGTCACAGAGAGCCAGGCTGACGTCCTGATTGGCTGTCTGTATCATGCCGTGTCACAGAGAGCCAGACTGACGTCCAGATTGGCTGTCTGTATGATGCCGTGTCACAGAGAGCCAGACTGACGTCATGATTGGCTGTCTGTATCATGTCGTGTCACAAGGAGCCAGACTGACGTCATGATTGGCTGTCTGTATCATTTCGTGTCACAGAGACACAGACTGACGTCCAGAATGGCTATCTGTATCATGCCGTGTCACAGAGAGCCAGACTGACGTCATGATTGGCTGTCTGTATCATGCCGTGTCACAGAGAGCCAGGCTGACGTCATGATTGACTGTCTGTATCATGCCGTGTCACAGATTGCCAGACTGATGCCATTATTAGCTGCCTGTATCATGCCATGTCACATAGAGCCAGACTGATGCCATGATTAACTGTCTGTATGCTGTGTCACAGAGCCAGGCTGACGTCCTGATTGGTTGCCTGTATCATGCCGTGTCACAGAGAAACAGACTGACGTCATGATTGGCTGCCTGTATCATGCCGTGTCTTAGAGAGACAGACTGACGTCATGATTGACTGTCTGTATCATGTCGTGTCACAAAGAGCCAGACTTACATCATGATTGATTGTCTGTATCATGTCGTGTCACATAGAGCCAGTCTGATGCCATGATTAACTGTCTGTGCTGTGTCACAGAGCCAGGCTGACGTCCTGATTGGCTGTCTGTGTCATGCTGTGTCACAGAGAGCCAGGCTGACATCCTGATCGGCTGCCTGTATCATGCCGTGTCACAGAGCCAGACTGACGTCTTGATTGGCTGCCTGTATCATGCCATGTCACAGAGAGCCATACGAATGTCATAATTGGCTATCTGTATCATGCCCTGTCACAGAGAGACAGACTTACATCATGATTGGCTGTTTGTATCATTCCTTGTCACAGAGAGCCAGACTGACATCATGATTGGCTGTCTGTATCAAGCTGGGTCACAGAGAGCCAGGCTTACGTCATGGGTGGCTGTCTGATTCATGCCATGTCACAGAGAGCCAGACTGAGGTCATGATTGGCTGTCTGGTTCATGCCTTGTCACAGAGAGCCAGACTATCGTCATGATTGGCTGTCTGTATAACAGCGATACAACATTGAAGTCATTCCAGTGTCATTACAGCATCATCACCATCAACGCTTAAACCACGCCTTACTTTTTTATTTTATTTATATTTTGCATAATCAATGTGTTAACTATATTTTACTGCATACAAATACATGCTTTATTTCATTTAATATGTACTTATTTGTGTGAAATGAACACATAATGTTTCCCAAATATGCCTTATTCTTCTTATTATTAAATTGCTTAAGGTGTTTTACAGTATTCATCTTCCATTTTAGTAAAAAAAAAATTGCAACGGTCACACATTACATGTACATACTGCACTCTAACAATCCTTGTATTAAATGGGTGCATGGGCTCATTTCCAACATATATATATGCAATGCAAGTTAGATAGATCAAAAGTGATTTAGCAAGCCCATCACTGATGGGTATTAAAGGCTAGCCTTTGTAGCCATGTAATACATATATGCATTTTTTTTACAAAATTAATTTAGTCGTGAAAGATTTCACATTGAAAATGAAAAGTTTGTAGTTGCTTATGACATTTCGGTTATAACACTATAACACTACATTTGAACTTTTAGATAAATATTCTAATGGAAATAAATTTAACATTTGCACACCAAGCTCCTTCAAAGTGTACACCTAATAAGACTCAATCTTTAAAGAGACACTGTTACCTAAAATTAGGTTTTATAGACAAACTCTTATTTCAAGGATTTTATACAGTATTACAGATTGTTTATAAAAAAAATCAATACCATTGAAATGAAAGATATTCAGTGAATATTTATTTAGCTTGCATGAGACCACAGAAAACCTGATATAATTCAAATTCAACCTAAAGAGGGTGGAGCGAGCATTTATAAATGCGTCTTCCAATCCTTTAATATTGCCTGCGGCTTTTAACGGTTTAACATTTCAAATCATGAAGGGGCCTGGCCATGCCATAATGACACACATCTACACATTTCTGTCACAAAGCGTGACCCAGATAATTGACATGATGTTTAGTTAGGCTGGCATTATCCATGTATACATTTTCTAGAAGAATATTTAAATTCAATACTTTTAGTTACTTCTAAACTTTCACACATTCTAGAAGGTTGAGGGTGAAATTAACGAAAAGCTTCTAATTTCTGCTTCTTGAAAAAACATAAGTATAACGGTGTCTCTTTAAATATAAAATATAAATATGACTTTAATGTTATGAAAACTTGCAATCCACATCTCATTTTCATTTTTTTGTTTTATCATTTATTGCATGTTTTTATTTTATTTTGTTTTATATTGGGGATATAGGATGTACAGTACCTGGTAAGACAAGAATAACAACCAGCACTACAATTCTAGATATGTCATGTAGAACACCTGTACATATAACTATACACTTAGAACATTAATATACACTTATTTATGTTGTACGCAAGTTGTATACTTTGTAACACCTATTTCTATTGTACATGTAAGTAACGATGGCAACATCTTGAAAATCAAAATATGTGTTGGTTTTGTCAATTGTACTAAGTTTTTCCAAATTTCTAACTACTCCTATTTGATGACGAGGGATTGAAGGTCCTCAGTTATCAAATTATTGTGAGCAACCCGCATTTTATCAACTTTTTATCAACCAACACTGGTCAGAAAACAGAACATTATTTAAATTCTGCCACAATTCACCTAAATATTATTTTATGGCAGATGCTTAAGTACATTTCTTCACCACCGTTCAGTATAATTTCTCCCCTAAAATTGAATAAAACAGGTCCCAAAAACAAAAATATTGTCTCATAAAGGTCATTTGTGAGCCTATCTCCCTACTGTTGACAACTGCTTTATTAGATGTGTTAGAATAAAGGATAACGTGACAGGGTGAACAAATTATTTTTTAACAATTTGTGTTAAAACAAATGTTGTTACGACAGGCTTTCAAAATTCAGAAACCGTCCGGGAACATTGTCAGTGCCGTATGTTTAAAGCAAACATACATGTAGATACTAAACAGAACTACTAGAAGAAAATTAAATTTCCCATATAGTAAAAATAAATTCATCTCACAATTTTTGTTGTTGTGTCAAGGCGGTCAGTTAGCAGTTGGTCCCTGTTGCAGCCTCTGCAAGTTAAATAGTTAAAAGAACCTGATTTATTTGTATAGTGTCTTACACTATGAACTCCACAGTTTTTCTCAATGCACTATCTTGTGCGTCCTGTGATATTCTTATATCTTGCTATTGTCTAGTGCCAATGTTGTGTGTCGTGCGTGTCCTCATATTAATTGAATAACTTAAAGAGGGGTGTTAAACCCAAGGAAACAAACAACTGCCAGTCATTTTAATAATTTAAACCTAATATTTTTGAAAAAATCTATCTTGAAAAGACAAGGTGATGAAATGTAACAAAGCCCTTATATTTCTTGAAGATGTATAAAACTATTTGTTATTTTTTTGTACATAGTAGCTGTTGTAAATAAATATACACCAATTAGAATATTGAAGCTTTATGCACATTCTTTCATTGCCTATCATTTGATATACCGTATTCACGCGAATACAGGGCGCACTTTTTTTCATTGAAAATAAAGCTTGAGTTTGGGGTGCGCCTTGTTTGCAGAGTTAAGAAAATCTGGTTTTATTTTTATTGTCCTGATCGGCCACTTAAGCTCGAAACTAGTTGTGAGAAATAATGCACTGATGCGGTCACCGTCTGAC
>JAVFBY010304865.1:0-10245 GCA_034781015.1 Tonicella lineata
AAAAAAAACAAGCACTGCATAAGCTTATACCTAACAATCTAAGTGCCAATTGGTTTTCTTAATTATTAGTTTACATCTTCTCCGCCCCATGTTTTAATCAAATTCTACTTATGTGATAGAAATATAAATATCAGTATGTGTACATAAAGTCTCTATGTCACTAATCACTATGTTTTTATTATAATCAGTCTGTGTATATATATATATATATCTGAATGTCTCTTGTTTAAAGTACTCCTGGTGATGGTTTGATTAATAAACCGAAACGCTGAGACAAAATGAATTCGTTATCTTTCTTCAGAGTTGTTACTATACTTTACTATAGATGGTAATAAAGCTGGACTTTGTTCCCGACTCAATCCACGCGATCACTGGCTTTCGTGAATTTCTCTGTTTATTTAGCCAATGTCCCGTTTATAGCCTAGAGCATCACTTTAACATACAAGCACTTTAATCACTATAACTCCAAGGTGAAACAACGTATATAAAAAAAATTATCATTAAAATGAAAACAAACAACAGCATTTTAAACGGCTTATTTGTTAACTTTACAGTTTCAATACGTTTTCAACGTAGAGCCTGTGCATCCAATTATTGAGGTAATAGTTTTTTTTACTTGGACGTGTTAATACTTGTCTCATAATAACTCCTATGATTCTAATCATTAAATAGTCGAGATGTTTAAACTTAAATTACTACATTATAAACAGTGACGAGCAGCCGATGCGATACACTCTTAGAAAAAAAGCAGGAAAGTGTTATTTGAGGTAAGACAACAGAAGAACCCTTTAGAGTTTCAAATAGAACCCTTTAAGAATGGTTTAAAATGGATTACACAAAAAAAGATTGTTGGAATATATCACAGACCATGAAATTCGCGGTTAAACAAGAAAACAATGTTCTATGAGCATCGCAAACAACCCTTTACCTCACTCGACGTACCAATGTTTGCATAAAGAACCATCAACGAACCTTTTTTTCTAAGAGTGTATATAGGGAGGGACACGGAACGAGCCTACAAAATAGTTAATTTCTTTCCGTAGACAGATGTTAAGCAAAAAAGTATGGATTTCGATTTGTTTAAAATGGCAGGCTTGATTTATCGTCTGAATATAGTGTTTATTCTGAATATATATTTTATTTTAACGGCAACCTATCAATAATGCTACTCGCTGTTTCTCTTTCTGTTTCTTACATATTCATATCATAAAACAGATCCATCCTGAAGGGTAGTACAACTCAGTCAGACTTACAGCTCAACCATTTCCTATAGAAGGAAACGTGTTGGCAAATACTAAGTAAATTAATTATTGGTATCAGTAGACAAAAAAATTTCATAGTCGCGGAGCCATCAATTTCAATTTAGTCTTCCGTCACACAGTCTTAACTGTGAAGAATTATGATCAGGATACTTGTGCCAAATTTATAAAAAAAAAAAAAAAAATTGTAAAGTCTGAACCCGGACCAGAATCGAACTTGCGAGTCATAAACATGATATCGGTACCTGGAGATCGTAATATTTTTATAAATGCAGAGAAAGGAAATTTGACCTGCCTCCACCGGGGATCGAACCCAGGACCTTTGGCTTCCAGGGCCAATATGATAATAGTTATATTCAAAACACTGACAATCTTTAAATATTTCCAAAATTATTTTTATATGATGACAGTTGTCATGTGCAGTATATTAGGATCGAACGAAGGTGCTGTTCTCAGCTGAAGTCGGTATAATTATAGTTCAATTGGTATAGAGCAGTGGACGGTTTCCCTAGATCGCGAGTTCGATTGTCTCCGGGTTCAGATTTTCTGAACGGGATTTTCCACAGCATCGGCAAACCTATAATTATTTATTATGTCCGTGAAGATGGTTATAGTTAACTTGAACTCACCTTGCCTTTGATGTTGTTAGAATCTGGAACTGAATGAGGTATGGACTAATCCTCCAGTCTCTCTAATCCACACCGTAATCTCTCTGATCAACTCTACACTATTTACCAACCGTCACCAAACCCTTCCTTAAAAGCTCTTTAAAGCCGCGAGAAACTTGTACAGGATTGAAATATTTACACCTTATATTGTATCCGGATGTATTGGCCAGTTACTTCCTAAGTGTATCGGTTAATGTCGTTCTATACACTGGTCTATACGCTTAACTAAAATTACGTTTGATCCGGAATTTAAACTCTGTCGGAAGTCATCCATTGTCTGTTATGACGATATTTCTTTGAAAGCCAATCAGATCTTATTTCGATCAGCTGATTCCACGGATAATTTTGTAACAATTAAGTCCTATCTAGCATTTCAACGCAGACTAGAACTTTGGGACAAATAGGCGACATTTCAAGCTTTCAGTGTCGAGAACTATTTTCAAGGCGTGAAACCCCTTTTTACGGAAAAGCATTTTCTTTGGAAATCTGTGTGAATGTGTATAGCTTGTCAAAAATTGTTAAATAGAATGTCAATCTAAGCAAAATTACAATTGATAGTAAAGATTTTTTAAAAATTGCATTGCTCAATTGTCGTATGCAATCGCCATCTAGTTCGTGTGTATTCTTTCAGCTGTAATTCGCCAGACGACGACTGCATAATTTACATCAATGTGATATATATCACTACATAAAATGAGATCGCTTATGGCCAAGCCGGTTGTATATCGGCGAAGGTAATAATCAAATGTCTTTGTATGTGACATTAGCCGAAGAATTGGCTTGATTTAAAACGGTGTTGAACAAAACTTGAATTTAATTTACTTCGCACTCTGACAGATTTTATATTGCACTAGAGCCGGCGCGGAATTTTTAAGCCAGATAGGAGAAACGACAATAATAACTCCGTTACTGAAGAAGAACGTATTTAAATGAAATAAGCCAATAAAGTTAAAAATATAACTTATGTAATATTGCATCATTTTATATATTCCCTCTTACATTTTTACACAATGCCTTTTTCACAAGTCTTTAGATGAATGAAACGGCTCTTACATACATGAAGGCGGGACATTGTGTAGTGACACTGGCGTAACTAGCGGGAGTGCGAGGTGTGCGGCGCACCACGTTTTCAAGTATTAGCGCTTCACCCACCCGCGCTCACCAGCTTGTAGATATAGCACTTAACTCACAAGAGCTCACCGCGTATTTAAGTATTAGCGCTTCACGCTCCGACCTCATCAGCTTGTACGTATAGCACTTCACTCACGACAGCTGACCAAGTTTTCAAGTATTAGCGCTTCACACTCCACGCTCACCAGCTTGTAGGGATACGACCGCTTCAAGATGTATTCGTGCAATGCACCCACTTCACCAGGTTGTAGAGATACGCACCCGCTTCACCACATATTCAAGTATTAGCTCACAGCGCACAAGCTTGTAGAGATAGGCATATCTTCCCAAGCTTATAGTACGCGAGGCTTTGGGTATTGTGTTATAGCCTAGGCTTTTTTTCTTCCTATGGTACAGCATGGACTATTGTCTACACTCGCCACCACGTTGTAGAAATAGCGGCTCTTCATGGCGTATTGCGGTTTTTCACGACGAATTTATATTTTAGCCTGTCGTGCACCATGCTGTCCGTGGCCCGCTTCCTGACGCCCACAACGTCCGTTATGACGCCCACAACGCCCGTTATGACACCTTTAACCCCCCCAGCCATCCTCACATACCGCCAGTACCCAGCACGAAACGCCCCTTATGGCGTAGGCAAAGTCCGTTATGACGCCGAAACGCCCATTCCGTCACCAGCAGCGCCTTCCGCCGCCGCCGAACACGTGCGGTGGCACACTTCGTGTGGCGCAAGAAGCTGCCGGCGTCGGAACGGGCGTTTCGGTCGTCATAACGGACTTTGCCGACGCCAAAAGGGGCGTTGTTTGCTGGATACTGGCGGGATGTGAGGATGGCCCGGGGCGTTGCGGGTGTCATAACGAGCGCTGTGGGTGTCATAATGGGCGTTGTGGGCGTCAGAAGGGGCGTCTGTCTACAACATGGTACACGACAGGCTAATATATAAATCGCTAATATATAAGTCGTGAAGAGCCGCAATACGCCATGAAGAGGCGCTACCTCTATAACGTGGTGGCGAATGTAGACAAAAACCTATGCTATACCCTAGGAAGAAAGAAAAGCATAGGCTATAACACAAGACCCAATGCCCTATGTACTATAAGCTAGGGAAGAGATGCCTATCTCTACAAGCTGGTGCGCTAGGAGTTAATACTCAAAGGCCCTGGGTTAGATAAGCTTCGCTTACCAGGTGCTTAGTTGTATGTATTGTATTCTACGTGGTGAAGCGGGTGCGTATCTCTACAACCTGTTGAAGCGAGTCTATTACATGAATACGTGGTGAAGCGGGTGATTATCTCTACAACTTGGTGAAGCGGGTGTTATACATGAATACGTGGTGAAGCGGGTGTATTCATACAAGCTAGTGAGCGTGGAGCGTGAAGCGTTAATACAAGAATACGTGGTGAGCTCTCGTGAGTGAAGTGTTTTACCTACAAGCTGGTGAGCGCGGGTGCGTAAAACACTAATACTTGAATACCTACAACGGGGTAGGATTGAAGTGCTATCTCTACAACCCAGGGTTATTACATAAAAGGCATGCGCGTCATTTCACTCCAAATAAACTACTTAGGAATTAGTTGAATCCTTACTACTACACGTAAAGCTCCCTTGATATTCGACAGTTCCAAAGATTACCCTTCCGAAAGACAACCAAATAGAAGGCAGAAGTGTTCTTTAAACAGAAGCCTAGAACTCCTAGCAGTCTCTCTTTGGAAAAGAAAATTCAAAAAAAGAAACTTGTTGTGATTAGCCCAAGTAAAGATAAAAAAGTTAAGATTGTCAACTTGTTACAGGCCTACCAGGTGTTCAGGTAATACCCCTATGGAAGTTATCGCCCATGTCACACCACGTGACAACAGATAGACTTGAATTTGAATGTAATATAAAATTTTCAGATGCATTAAACGAATAATTTCAGACTAGTCACTTCCTAGGTATTAAACTTTACCTTAGCTCAAACTTCTTGAGGAAAATATATATATATAATTCCTGTAGTTCAGTAATCCTATAGTTCAGTAATACCTGTAGCTCAGTAATCCATGTATCTCCGTAACCCATGTATCTCAGTAATCCCTGTAGTACAGTAATCCCTGTAGTTCATTAATCCCTATAGTTCAGTTCCTGTAGTACAGTAATCCCTGTATTTCAGTAATCCCTGTAGTTCAGTAGTCCCTGTAGTTTAGTTATCCCTGCAGTTCAGTAATCCCTGTAGCTCAGTAATCATGTTGTTCAGTTATCCCTGTATTTCAGCTATCCCTGTAGCTTAGTAATCCCTGCATCTCACTTATCCCTGTAGTTCATTAATCCCTGTAGTTCATTTATCCATGAAGTTCATTAATACCTGTTGTTCAGTTATCCCTGTATCGCAGTTATCCCTGCATCTCAGTACGTAGTCCCTGTATCTCATTTATCCTGTACCGTAGTTCAGTTATCCCTGTAGTTCAGTAATCCCTGTAGTTCAGTAATCCCTGTAGTTTAGTAATCTCTGTATCTCAGTAATTCCTGTAGTTCAGTAATCTCGGTAGTTCAGTTATCCCTGTAGTTCAGTTATCCCTGTAGTTCAGTAATCCCTGTAGTTCAGTAATCCCTGTAGTTCAGTTATCCCTGTAGTTCAGTAATCCCTGTAGTTTAGTAATCCCTGTAGTTCAGTTATCCCTGTAGTTCAGTTATCCCTGTATCTCAGTAATTCCTGTAGTTTAGTAATCTCTGTAGTTCAGTTATCCCTGTAGTTCAGTTATCCCTGTAGTTCAGTAATCTCTGTAGTTCAGTAATCTCTGTAGTTCAGCAATCCCTGTAGTACCGTAATCCCTGTAGTTCAGTAATTCCTGTAGTTCAGTAATCCCTGTAGTTCAGTAATCTCTGTAGTTCAGTAATTCCTGTAGTTCATGAATCCCTGTAGTTCAGTAATCTATGTAGTTTAGTAATCCCTGTAGTTCAGTTATCCCTGTAGTTCAGTAATCCCTGTAGTTCAGTAATCCCTGTAGTTCAGTAATCTCTGTAGTTCAGTAATCCCTGTAGTTCATGAATCCCTGTAGTTCAGTAATCCCTGTAGTTCATGAATCCCTGTAGTTCAGTAATCTCTGTAGCTCAATAATCCCTGTAGTTCAGTAATTATGTAGTTCAGTAATCTCTGTAGTTCAGTAATCCCTGTAGCTCAGTAATTCCTGTAGTTCAGTAATTCCTGTAGTTCAGTAATTCCTGTAGTTCAGTAATTCCTGTAGTTCAGTAATCCCTGTAGCTCAGCAATCCCTGTAGTTCAGTAATGATACAGCGTAACTTTAAACCGTTTATCTTTAATGGTTCGTTCTATCGCTATATATGTCCTTCTTGGCCAAGATTTATTTTGGTTAAATTGTTAAACCAAATAATACTAATAATTTAAATAGTTTAGTATTAATCTACCAGAAACAGGACAGAAAGAAAACTAGTATATGTACAGGATTATTTATTTTTGTAATAAAAAAGGACAAGAAACGGCAACATGTGACAAAAAAATACAACATATGTATACAACCATCCCATGCATGTTTATACTTAGAATGCAGCCTCTCATACAATTTCTTTGTGATATCAACACAATGTCTATACATCACAATGCCTTGGGTGTAGACTACACAGTGTTACTCTCTAAAACAATGATGAGGAAACCATGACACCATTTTGTGTGACGTCACGGTGAGATTTTCGTCCACTGCGCACCCGTCTCCACGCATAGTCATAGCAACCAATCAACTGTTGTCCAACTTTTCTTACAGAAAGTTTGTCACAAACTGTTCTCCGGACGTAAACAGAGCAATGAGATTTCAAAACACCATCAATTTGTGATCGAATGTCCTTGTCGTTTACCCGGGGGATAGAGGGCACCATCGCCAGAGTCCACGTTGACCATTTGGAACCGTTAAGAGCAAACTTAGCTTTGGATACTTTTTCACGATTCCGCCTTTCCATCTAAAAATTACAAACATAATTTTTCTTTTACAATATTGATTGGTCTTAATTTAAAGACAATTTTACAAGTTTGCAGTTGTTTTACTTTAACAAGCATAATATAAAAGGCAATACCATATTCTAAAAATATTACAGCTTGGGTGTTTTAATTGTTGAATTTGTTTGAAACTGAACATTGGAAATCTGTAAAAAAAAAAAAAAAAATGTTAAAGACTGCCGGCAAACAACTGATATATCATACCTTAGGCCCTTTCCCGTTGAGTCTCTTGACTGACTTTGGTTTCAGGATACGTTTAAGACTTCTGGTCCTTTTCGTACCAAAATCAGTTACAGGTTTCGTTGTTACTCCAGGGCTGCTGGACGTAGACGGAGCATCAAGGGACTCCTCACCTGAAGATTCATCAACGGCCTTGTCACAGTGACGAAGGGTGCCAAACATCCCTTCTAAATCCTTGTGGATCCTCCCAGCATTGTGCCGGGCTCGTACCTCTTTTTCGTATGTCTGTAAAATTATAAAGCGTCAAAAAATCATATCTTAAAAGGGAAGTCGCAGCCTGATTCTCTCGAGAACTCCTGTGAACTACGTGATCAAAATAGATCATAATCTTGATCACAAATTATCTTTATAACATAGTTCACAGCAGATCTCGCGAGAATCAGACTGAAAGACGTGGATCAAGACGTCGTGTTCAAGATTAACTTTCAGAGACAAGATTTTATAAAAATGACTATAAACTAATTAATTCTAGCTATAGTTAAATTTTATTGAAGAAGATAGACCAATGTTTATTATTTAAGTTTACTCGGTCAGAAACGTTCTATACCAAACTTTACTCCGGAACGAAGTTACGAATTCACTGTAGGCCCTACCAAGTAGGTCTAATAGATAGTAATTTCTCTAGTGGATTACGGCAATGTAATAGTAACTGTTGGACAGACGTATAAAATAAACTTTGTAGAAGGATTTTAGACAATACTTACTCGCACGAATTCCGCACCATGCTCTCGATAACAAATAGTCATCAGAAAATCAAAGATGTTAGAAAAGTCTTCCAGTTTGAGATGTTTGCCAGTGGTTTCATCTGCCATGTACTTAAAGAATGCAGTACTTTCTAAATTATCATTCCATTGTACGGAATAAATCCTAACACCCTGTTCAGAAAGATAGAAAACAGTAGTAAAAATACAGAAAGGTCAATATGGTATCTTTGTGTCTTTAAAAAGCTTCAGTTTGATAAATTTGAATCGTCATTTCAGATCTGCTTCATCTGATAGTCTTCACATATAATCAAGAAGTAGACCTAATTATTCCATTAAGAACAACCATTTCATTCATAATTCCTAATGTCCATATACATGAAAAAACATGGCTATAAAAAATACATATAAATTCGCGATTGTGTTTGTTAGCAGTGTAAAGATTAAACCAGATTGAAGAACACACAATAACGTTCATTAAAAGCAACTTCTGCATTTCTATTGATCGACATACCGATATTAAGCTTAAGATTAACAACTGTGGAAGAAGGTCTATCGACCATCACACAATCGACATTAAAATACATTAGGAGAGGTTTTTTTTATTGCATATTTTTTTCCTTTATTTTGACTTTATATAACTGCGTGTGTCTCTGGCATTGTAAATGTTTAACAAGAAAAAAAAGACGCACCATTCCACTCAGTTTTTTCACCTCTTCTTTCCAGTTTATATTCTGTTTGTTCCCCGGGTAATAGACTCCGTGGGGGACAGCGTCTCCAATCATGACGAGAGAGCGCTGGGAGCCATCCGTCCAGGACAGCTTAGTTTGGACTTCTCGTAGAACAAGCTCGTAACATTCCGGGAAATCGCCACCGTGTGTGTCCTTTGTCTCGTTGACAAATTTACAGAGGTCGGTTATGTTGTTTGTGAAGTCAATGTGACGGGTGTCATATATGTCGCTGTAGTCTCCATGGGCGAATACTGCAATGCGTATACCTGGGATATCAGCTTGTAGCCTCTGCATCATGTCCTGAATGCGACCTCGTACCTCCTGGATACAACCGCTCATAGAACCCGTTGTGTCAAATGAGAAGACGATTTCTTGTAATCCAGACGGTGGTAGAAATTGTACATGTTTATCAACAGCCATTTGTTCGTCGCCATCTAAAGTTAAAACAAATCTGAATTTAATACGCTGTTAAGTTGGTTCACCAAGGTTGTGTCACAGTTGGTGGATTTGTGCCGATATATATTTTTATAAATGCAGAGAAAAAAAATGTATATAGATATAGAACATATGAATTGTGTAACCATCACGTATCATTTAAAGCGTTTCAACCCAGACTAATGTAGGCCTACCTGTAATACCTTGATAAATTAGATTAAACTATAGTATAATAACTATAGAACTTTACATTTTATAATTAGATGGAGTTAATGAAGACTTAATTCCATAAGAGATTGAGTTAATGTGTATAGAAAATTAATCAATGCACAATATTAACTTTTTATGTTGAAGTTGTTTTTTTGTTGTTATTTTTATACAAACCTCTCCATACTGGGATATACCTGCGCAGTGTTTAATAACATGAGAAAATCAATGCGACAAGACAACATTAAAAAAATATTCCATATTATCATGGTACGAGCCAAGAAAGACAACTCTATATGCCAAAGTTGAGACACATGTAGGATCTGCTTTATTATCTTCTCTCTATATGTGACAGCTATGAAGAGCTCCATGCTAACACATATAGAAATTATAAAACATGTAATATACTTGTATCCACGTTTTTGTTCGTTACCACGGAATAGAGAATTATTATTTGATGAATGATTGGTGATATATGTATGTTCCATTACCTAGAGAACCCATTTTTAAGAGCTGTTACAAGTTGTTTTAATTTGAAGACGTGTTCTGTTATAAGCGCTACAGAGTGAACTGACGTCCTCAGCTGTAAGCGTTGGCTTATATAGGGAAGGCAGTCGATGCATGCCTAGACCTGCCCGTGTCGATACAGAGTTATGCGTCCTGAGACAAGCGGCTACATGTTACCGGTTTTCATGTCTGAGCTCGTCTATTACAATCTATTTTTATCTGACTCATTGTTTGCTATATATTATGTTCATACTATAGTGATCTATTGTGGCCCATGACTGCCTGGTAGATTTTTTTTTTTTTTTTTTTTTTTATTATTATTATTATTTTTTTATATATTATTTTTTATTTTTTATTTTTTTTTTTTTAAAAGTAAAATAAAAA
>JAVFBY010304976.1:0-10245 GCA_034781015.1 Tonicella lineata
TTTCCAGATGTTGTTATTTCATTATTATTCTTGAATAGCTAAATCCGCGAAAATAACAACCCCGCGAAATGAATTTTTGATAAATCCGCGAAAGTTTACACCCGCGAAGGTAAAGGCATCTACAGTATAAGGGGTTTCGAGTTATGACGTTACAACAACAGAATAACTTCCCTTTGGGGGTGCAAACTGCCTATACAATAACATTGCAATTTGTTAGTTTACAGAAAAACATATACATGTAGTTGTACTTTTGCAAAAAATAATTTTCCTGGCTATATAAAATCCAATTGCAGAAGATTAATTTAAGTTTTATTTCATAACCTGCAATATTATATGCATGTATCTTTATCAAATATTGCGAATTTGTCTCCCTTTGGAGTGTAAGTGCTGACGCAAGTTCACAAAGGGACGTTACTCTGATGTTGTAAAGTTATAATTGGAAAACCCGTATTGTTTCAAGCCCGTGACAAAATTATATCCACATACAGTTTTTTTATCTTTTTTTATCTTTGACAAAAAATGCTAAAGTGAACAAGGCTAGCCCTTGTTTTCACATAAATATATCAAATGTAAAAAGAGTAACAACAGGACAAACATGAAAGCTTAAACAAGTATAAAACTAATTACCTTTATAGATTAGGTAATTAGGTTGATTGATTAATTGGTGTTTCACTTATATGACAGCATAAACATTATATCAATTACAGCTTCAATTATAAAATATAACGGTTGGAAAAAAAGAAATATTTTTTTTCTCTCAGGTAGATTTATTTTCTCTTCTTTCAAGAAATTTCTATATTTATACTAGTTACAAGATTCTTTTAGAAAAAAAAGAAAGAAAACCACCCAAAAGCTGTATAAGAAAACAAAACTTCGCAGCAGACTTACGGAGTAGACTGGCATACATATAGAATCAATGAAGCCAACTTGCATTGATGGGAACTGATCTTGTTTATCACGGTCCATCATGTCCTATAGGAGAAAAAAAAATAAACAAAGAGGGTATTATTATTTGTTTCATTCATTTTGTGTTTTATGTTGTACTTAAGTTTATTTTATTAATATGTCTTGATATTTTACGTCATAACCAAGTTTATATCACTTATAAATTATTAGATCAGCGGTTGGTGCAAACCTGAGATGAAACCTTGTTAAAACCATCCAGTAAGCTCCTTTTAGTCCTTGGCGGCTTACCTTAAACCTTTATCATATCGTCACACTGCTAACATAATTGCCTATTTCATTTTTACTCATTTTGAGAAAAACACAAAAAAAGTGAGTGTCAATTGCCTTTACTCACAGGTTAGGCAGATATGCACTACTGTGTTTATATTAGCTTTGTGATTGGTTAATGCCTTGGGAAATTTTGCAGCATATACATTGTGGTACGGGTAATGACTTGGGCAAACAATCTATTTTTTCAAAATAATGAGTTAGGCAATTATGTTAGCAGTGTGACAATATGGTCGTCAGAAAACTTGGAAATTGTGTGTTTTTCTTTTTTACCTCTCAAATTGTCTTTTTCCTCTTTTAAGAAATTTATTAAAAGTAACAAAATTATCCAGCAATCTCTTTAGTCAATGGTGGCTGCCTATACACCTTTCTCATATGGCCGACAGAAAGTTTGTAAGATACATCTAAAATAGCTTCAGAAAGGCTTAATAACTTCATGTACACACACTGCTACAGTGTGGCACACAATATTTATACATTTGTACATGTATATTTGTTGCACAGTAGATCGATTACTAAAATTATGTTTTATAAAAATATGAAAATAATTCAATAGAATGAATTACCTGAGGTTTAATTTTGAGTTCTGCTTTCTCTATATCACCTTGTTCAAAGAACTCTGTGGCTATCAACTGGGCAACCTGTGGAAACAGAAAAAAAAATTCTAATGTCGAATACATGTACGTGTATGTATAGATCAGATCAAACTGTAATCATAAAATCCTGCTCAGACTACAAATGCTCTGTTGACGACTGCTGAAGTTTGTACAAAAATAAAGCAATTATTTAGGAGCAATCGTTGTACACGTACCAATTGTTGTTAGAGCAATTGTCATGTTGTTGGGGATGTTTCCAATTTCAGAACAATTGTTGATTGACTGATGATTGATTGCTATGGCTATGGACTATTTCACCTATATAGCAGCATCATGAAGTCATTTGAAACATCAAAAACAGGACAGGACAGACAACACAACAAATCTGCTTTGCATTGCCCATTAGGTCTAAGAACGTGAAAGCATCAGGAAGCTACCTTCTGTTGTACATCCCATGGTTTAGCTGTGTCTGAAATAGTGTGTTTATCCTCTGTTGTACACCCCATGGTTTAGTTATGTTTAATAGTGTGTTTACCTTCTGTAGTACACCCCATGGCTTAGTTATGTCTGATATAGTGTGTTTACTTTCTGTTGTACACCTCATGGTTTAGTTATGTCTGATATAGTTTGTTTACCTTCTGTTGTACACCCCATGGTTTAGCTGTGTCAGATAGTGTGTTTATCTTCTGTTGTACACATCATGGTTTAGCTGTGTCAGGTAGTGTGTTTACCTTCTGTTGTACACATCATGGTTTAGTTGTCTGATATAGTGTGATTACCTGTAATTGTAAGCCCAATGGTTTAGTTATGTCTGATATAGTGTGTTTACCTTCTGTTGTACACCCCATGGTTTAGTCATGTCTGATATAGTGTGTTTACCTTCTGTTGTACATCTCATGGTTTAACTAGGTCTGGTATAGTGTGTTTACCTTCTGTTGTACACTTCATGGCTTAGTTATCTCTGATATAGTGTGTTTGCCTTCTGTTGTACACCCCATGGTTTAGTTATGTCTGATATAGTGCGTATACCTTCTGTTGTACACCCCATGGTTTAGTTATGTCAGATATAGTGTGTTTACCTTCTGTTGTACACCCCATGGTTTAGCTATGTGTGATATAGTGTGATTACTTTCTGTTGTACACCCCATGTTTTAGTTATGCCTGATATAGTGTGTTTACCTTCTGTTGTACACCCCATGGTTTAGTTATTGCAGACACATCACAGGCTGTCATCATCATGGATCTATTTAAAAAAATACAAAGCCACTAATTATACAAAAATCTCAAAGGGAAAGTAAATTATTGAATGGAATGAAGTTGAACTAAATATAAATGATTCTAAATACAGCAATTATTGCAACTACAACAAAAATATTATGAAAATGCTACAAGTTTCAGAGAGAGCTTTTTCCATCTTTAAGCTGGTATAATACAAACTGTACAAAATAATAAATGCTGTCTTATCTTTGTCTAGTCTTTTAAATATCAAGAATGTAAATAATTGGATAATTTTAAAAAATGAGCTTAAACAGACAGTGTTTGTGACCGTGGTTTGTAGAGGTGGAACGATATATCGCTATATCGATATCGCGTAAACACTGACACATGATACGTGTATCGTATTGCCACCTGTGTATCATGATACATTTGAATGGAGAAACTCTAACTTGGATGCGAGACCTAAGCAAAATCAATCTGAATCAAGATGAAAGAAAGTCAGTTTGCTGTTAAGCATCACCAAGAAGCTGACCATGTATTTTTTTTTTTATCATCTGAAGCCATAAAGCGGCTGCCATTTAATTTTCTTGCAGTCAGTAAATCCCAGTGTATTGCAATACTATGGTATCCCGAAGGTATATCGCAACATGTATCGCATCGTGAGACACTAGGGGTGTAACCAGACACTGATATTTGAGGTGAGCTGTCTGGGTTAAAGCATAGGACAGCTCGCCTCAAATATCATTGTCTGGTTTCACCCCTAGTGGTTTGTCAGCAAACTAAATTAGCATGTACTCTGGGTTATTTCACCTAAATGACGGTGCCAGTCAAATGGGTGGAGAAAACCACCCATGACATCACCAGAAACAAAGACAGAACAGAACAAGGACTGGACAAAAACATGACATGATAACAAATCAGCTTCCTGACGCACGTTCTGATGGCACTAGGGCATTAGGAAGTTCCTGTCAACCACCCATCACAGGAGAAAGAAAGATCCACTTATAAATCAAGATTTTCAAAATTTTATAGAATTGTTTGATGAGGGAGTTTGCAAGCAAGATTATTTCATGTATAATACAACGTGTCAGCTAGCCTCAAGGGCACAGGTAACCACTCTGGAGGTTCCAGGCAGCAAACAAAGACAGGGACAGGACAGAACAGTATGTTACAGGACACAAAAAAGGGCACCACAAGGATTAGGCTTTCCAATAGACCAATATCACAAATGGGGTGGCGATGAAATATTTTGTTGTCAAAGCGAGGCGATCTGCTCTTTAAAAATAAATGGGATAGTTAAATATACCATGCTTGAATGATTTTTTTGTTGTCTTTTCCTACAATATAGCCTTCTGTGCATTTAACAAAGAAAAGTAAGAAATATTCTGAGAGGTAAGGAGAATCAGGAAGTTCTCTACAAAGACCTCCAATAAAAAAAAAAAAGTGCCCACTGAGTTCCATACATGAATGAAACCCACAATCCTCATTGACACACACACCAATCAGCATCAGTAACAGCTGCTCATGGTCTTTCCATGTACCTGAGTAAGTCTTTATGATCATCACAGTTCCAATCTGCTCTCTCTGCCTGAACCAGCTCAAAAAACTCCCCTCTATACCTGTAGGAACAAACCAATTATTATAGGAGCATAAACCGAATAATTTGCAAACTAATCATACTCTTGTCACTTGTTATAAGGGCTAGATACTTCAATATAAGACTGGCTCAAAGTACTTTTATTTCACTAATAATATAAATTCTTTGTGTTTTTAATGGAAAAACATCCTGGTATATCTAACGTATGTAGTGAAAGGCTCTCATATACATGTACTCAGGGTGAAGACTCAAACCAGTAATGTATATCTCATCCTGGATATAGCAAAACTTGCCACTTAAGATTTTGAGATCTCCCAGAACAAGCTAAAGTATAAATAGTAACAAATCCCCAAGAATCTGGAGGGTGATTGGGCAGCGTATTGGTTAGTTGTTTTGGTGCTTAGAACAAGTTTTGCCAGCTTTTTGTTTAAAAGTGCTAGAAAGATGTTTCTATGAGAATAAAACAGTTCCTTAACTGTGGTAACATAAACAGTGTTTTTTTACCCATCAAAGTTGTCTCCCTTACATTGAAATGGAGTGTATATATGTGAAAGGACAAACATATTAATAATAAAGGCCCACTAACCGCTAAATGGGCTAAAACATTTATAAAAGGAAATTCGGAGAGTTTCTGTGTTTTTCCCAGATAGAAAAAGTTATGAGCTTTCCATTATTGCCATAAACTGAAAGTCTTTCCTATTTTTCTTTAAAATCAAAGCAAAAGTTTGTATTTACTTGGGTACCCCTCAAAATAAAGACAGGGTCGACAACTCTCCCAATAGTCCAACTCTTTAAATACTGTAAACATTTTTCTTAGCTAAATTGTGTTGTCGGACAGAAAATAAAGTGTAAACTTCCACCTTCTCTGGGAAGCAATCACTTTTACATCAATCCCATAGACACCATTTCGTTATTTTAAGAAATTTATTTGAAAGAGCTCATGAAACCAGAAATTTGCTGGCAGTTTTGTTGTTACTGTTAGATACAAGTGTTTTAATCGCTGACAAGGCTTTATGACAAATTACAACGACGGGAAACGTTGCCTTATATATTTTAGGTAACGAAATGTCATTTAAGTGATAAATAATGTGCTTATATTGTTTAAGCTATCAGCTCGTTTAGCAGTTAGTGGGGCTTTATAGGCTGATGTTAAATTAATATTGGTCTTGGGCTAAGGATCTACAGTACAGCCGTGTTCTAACTATACATCATACAAGAATGTTGGCCAGAGCAAGACAGGATCTTCATTCATCCCTTCGGCCATCATCCTACTATGATCCTGCCAACATTCACAGAGAATGGCAGGTGGGTCCTGGCAACATCTATGCATGATATATAGGCCTAGTTGGTTGTTCAAGATGCCTTTCATCAAACACAGAACATCCACAGATGATCCTGCCAAGATCTGCAGAGAATGGCAGGAGGGTCCAACCAACACCCATATATAATATATAGTTAGAAGATGGTTGAACTAGACTCCGCAAAAATGACAACAACCAAATGATCCCTATACATGGCTGGTCGCCATATAAAAAAAGTATGTGATAGAAACAGAGAATGGAATATCTTATATTTGTTATACTGAAAAAGTGAGCAGAAACCCACCTGAAGTAGAGTGCGAGATCTGTAGCGAGGATAGCTCCCTCAATAAGTTGAATGATTCTCTCATACTCTTCATGATGTACACTTCCTAATATATCATTACCCTGGGGAGGAGAAAGAAACATTTGACTTTACACATCATTTAGATACTGCTTATGGAGTTAAATTTCTTAATAGTTTTATTTAAATAAACAGCACAGTTTTATGTCATTCTTTTTATTTATCTGACTGTGCAAAGACATTACAGTACACAAGACTTCACCAACATATGTATGTGGGATGAGCGTGCAACACACGTCAATCAAAATTTGCACCCTTTTATTACATTTTTTGTTTGTGACAGCATTTGAATGGGTCACTTTCAAATGCCTTTCGCGTCATAGGACTGGCTGCTAACCCATTTGTTTTTGTTTGTTTCTTGTTGTTTATTCAAAAATAGACACGTGTGAATCATATGTGAAGAACAATCACGCTTTGGGGAAAAAAATGTCTACTCTCGAGAAGGAAAAATCCATACCAACCACACCTGAGGATCCAAAAATCATGTAATGTGGGATCCCCTTAATACCACACTTAACCTTTGTTTGAATGGGGTATTCAACTAATTCCCTCATAACGGCCTACAAATGCAATCTGAATGGGTGGAGGAAACCACTGGCTCATAGGCACCAAAAAAGCACCCTCAAATCTGGCATGTGACGACAAGCCCCAGCCCACCACCTACAGCTCACCTTTGTACTGAGAATCATTATACACTGGTCAAAATGATGATGTTCCATTGTCGAGGTAGTATAGAGCTGTGCTAGTGGAGAGGCTGTCCTACAATCAAATCATCACACTCAAAATAACTCAACTGGATTTGCTTTTTTACTTTAATAAAGTTCTTGTGCAGTAAAATTTCCATTTTTTTCTTAGAATGGTTTTCAATTGCATTGATTAAAGAATATTTTAAAATTCATTATGAAACTCTCATCTTTAAAGATCAATATATACACAGTAGTGGTCACAAGCTATTCGCCGTTGGAGAATCACATGATGTCATTGGCAAGAAACAATGTTAAGTGAACGGACAGACAGGATTGATTGTGGTTTAACGCCGTACTCAGGGGTATTTCACCTATATGACAGCGTACCAGCCCAATGGATGAAGGAAACCACCCTTGACATCAATCACTGGCAACATAGAAAAAGAGACAGGACAGGAGAAGACAAAAATCAAAATGTTGCTTCCTGGTGTCCCTTAGCTCAAAAAGAACTGGGACATCAGGAAGCTCCCACCCAACCACCCACCCGAGTGTATGGGAGAGTAAATAATCGCAACACAACAAAAATCTGTAACACTATACGAATGCTCTGCAAGTTGAAAACTTACTGTTCCTCTTTGAATCTTCAATATGTTCACTGTTCAAAACATACCGTAGCCCCTGAGGGGCGGACAGACAGGATGTAAAAACCAACACAACAGATCAGCTTCATGATGGTCAATAGCACAGGGTGCCAGTTGTTCAAAGAACTATTCAATTTTATCCTAGATAAGATGATGTCACACCTTGTTGAAGATCTATCTCTAATCTTAGATAAGGGATTTAATCCCCTATTAGTGCAAATCCTTGTTTCGTGCAACTGGCCCTAGGGCACAGATTACTCTGGTCAACCACACCCAGAATCCATTTGATTTGTTTGCTTCATGTTATATTCAGGGGTCATATCCAGTCAACTGGAAAATTTCCCATATATATATATATATGATGTCTGTCGACAGGTGGCCTTGAAAATGCGACGACAGTGAAGCTGTCAAATGCACAGCCCCATAATCTGATAAAGGCAAAGATCCAATGTACCAGGCCTTGTCATTTTAGGAGCTCAGACTAGCATAGAGCTGAGTTCTTCAAATGACAATGCCTGATATATCAAACCAAAACATTGAACAGTCCTTTTAGAAGCTCTGGCTGGGTTAAAGCATAGAACCGAGTTCCTCAAATGACAAGACCTGATGTACTAAACCAAAAGTTGGACACTCATTTGAGGTGCTCTGGCTGAGTTAAAGCATAAAACTGAGCCCTTCAAATGACAAGGCTTGATGTACCAAATCAAACATTGGGCAGTTCATTAAAACATTTCCAAAATATCACTAGTCCTTTCATTTGTCGACACTTCCAATAATTAGACGGACTCAGCAGAATGACACAACCAGCTATTGATATTTAACGAAACAAAACTAGACATACTTGATCATGAACTGATTTGTAGTCCCCCGATGATCAAGGTCGTGGCACAAACATCCAATCATCAGAGCTAATTTCTCATGGTCACTGAACATGTTCTCCAAACCACCACACTGAAAACATTAAGATTTATGAACAATTATGAAAAAAAAAAAAAAAAAAAATCCTTGGCAATATGGCTGTTTTCAAGCATTGCTGCAAACAGTACATCAAGTTATGAACTGCATTGGTGAGAGGGTAGATTGATTGCGTGATGTTTTAACCTAATGTGCATGGGTATACAGTTGACCTTTATGAATTTTTGTGAGATTGATTGATTGATTAGGGTTTAACGCCGTACTCAGGGGTATTTCACCTATATGACGGAGTGCCAGCCCCATGGGTGGAGGAAACTACAGATCACTTCACTGGCAACATGAAAGACAAGGCAGAAAAAAAAAAGGTAGAAAAAACGACAACACATGAAAAAAAAAAGGAAGCTCCCGCCCAACCACCCGCAATTTTTGTGAGAAGATCGCTAACTAAAATGCATTTTGAATGAAGCGGATAGTCAACAATTATTGATGTAGATTGTTATTTCCCATTTTGTTATAACACAAGTCTTTATGGATAACAACTTCTGGTTATATTTAGTACCTCGGCTTCTACATGTAAATGCCTCTAAAACAAGTTCCTTTTTGTTGTTTTACAGTGTGCTGAAGGTTATTTCCCCAGGACACTGATGTCAGTATTAAAGGTGGAAGAAACATTATGGTTGGATTGATTAATTGATTGGGGTTTAACGCTGTACTTTAATAGAGGTATTTCACCTATATGACGGCGTGCCAGCTCCGTGGATGGAGGTAACCTCTGTTCACGTTGCTGGCAACATGAAAGACGAGACAGAAAAAAAAGAAGAAAAAAAACCACCACAAAAAAACAGCAAGCTCCCGCTCAACCACCCATGATGGTTTAATGGATAGGCTTGAGGTATTTTACCTATACCTAAATGACGACTGAGAGAAGGAAGCCAACCATGACATCACCGACAACATCAAAGAGAGAACAGAACATAATAAACAAAACACCAGAACCCTTTAAAGTGTCTATATAGATATCTTTCAAACTAAAAGTATTGAAAAAACCTGTTACAATGACCAACCAGAAAAAAATTAGTGTTTTAAAAAAATTCTCGAAATTTCATAAATAAATACTGTTCGTTTTGGGTATTGATGCTCAGTGCTTTCTGAGAGTTTGACGTCAACCTATTGTTGGTGATGTCATAGCGCTCCAGATAGCGATAAAAATTCTCCAATAGGCCTACTATAGACGTGCTGTACGCGACGTTGTGATGAATATTGTTTGGATGTGACATCACATCACATCAGCTAGCCTTGCATTGAAATGTACTCGGGAGCGCTCGGAGTGAATCAAAAACGTTATAATTAAATAAAATTTTTCGGGAAAATGTCTTCATATTTAAAAAAAAAATGTTCTTAGATGGTCACAAGCGTTAATTACTACATGTGAGAAAATTAAAGTCAATATAAGCCCCTTTAGGTCTGATGGCATCAGTAAGTCCCTACAACCCGCAGGAAAACCATGAGGAAATTTCCCCAACTCGCACAATTAAATGGCACCGTCCCACAGACAAGTGCTGTCAATGGCAGGTATAAACTTAAGATCTTGCTGGACCCTTTTGGCTAAAAATTGACGAATTTTTTTTCTCCCCTTAAAATAATAGTATAGTTTTCAAACTGTATGCTGTCGAAAAAATTATATAGAAATTCATATT
>JAVFBY010305087.1:0-10244 GCA_034781015.1 Tonicella lineata
ATAGTATCGCGATAGTTGTTTGGACTATCGCAATACTATCGCGATAGTAATATTCCTCTCGATAGCCACCCCTAGTATATATCCCTTTCTTAAAACGCGAGTTGGCTGTCATTTATTTGTAGCTCTTTTGTACAAGAATGTGTTGTGCTTATACTTCCGGCAAGTATTCCACCAATGACTAGTAAAAAAGCGCCCTCTATCACATTAAATTACAATAGCTGGTGATGCATATTTTTTAATTGTATTGATATTCAATCAGATAGTCATAGAGGGCGCTTGTGTTCTAGTCGTTTCTACCCACAAGTACTTTCTCTTGGATAGCCCCATTAAAACAAAGGCGGATACTTGGCGGAAGTGTCGCGACCTGATGAGCAGGGGAGATAACTTTGATAGCATCTCGTCAAAGAGAGTCTATCGCTGGAATATTTAAACAGAAGAAATCAGCCGCAGTATTTAGTGCCGACCCAGTATCAACCAATAGTGCTCGTCCATTAAAGGCTAAAAGTCAGTTCTAGGGGTGCGATGTGCATTGGCGAGTTGTAGGCCAAATGTTCTGTAAAGTGTGAGAACACATAAATAATATACATTGTCTCGTCATATTTAAGTAGCTATGAGTGAGTTTAAAAGTGATGTCGGAGGTATCCTTGTCATTTCAATCATAGGCTACACATGCGATTTGTGCCAGTGCGAACAATCTTCTACTCACTAAAATAGAATGTCTCTTAGTATATCAATCTCCTTCGAAGAATTAAAGTCTACTAGAAATCCCACCACAAAGATTTTTTTCTGTCCAGTTATCGCTACACGCGAGCCAGTTCATGATACTTTCGGTCTTTCCGCTGAAAGTTATATATTAAACTTAAATTAAAAGAAAAATAGGATATCAAAACGTTTACTTCAAGGCAAAAACAGAAAGTTCAGAACTTTTTCTATCTTGGAAAAAACACGTGATATCTTGGCTCGCAATCTCGCAATTTTTTTCTTCTTTTATAAGCAATGTTAAGCCTTCATGCGGGTGCCTTTAAGGAAGCATTCGTTTTAATGACTTTGTATTTAACAACTTACGTTTTTCTACATTTGGTAAGCCTATTTTTTACTGCCCACACTAGACAAGTTGACAATCGGTCTTGGAACCATGAAATTATTTAGGCTCAAAATAATTGTTTAGAAGAAACAATAACGCGATCGCAATTTATTGGCCTACTGTCAATTAACTGATGCCTTGACCGACCCTGAAAAATAATAATACAACAAAATGATCAAATTGCAGGGCAACAATATCGAAGAACGATAGGGAATTCTTGATTCTCAATGTTTCGGTTTATTCATCAAACCAACATCATTGGCTCTTAATGATGGTTTTATCAATAACGGAAACGTTGAGTCAATCATGAATCATCTTCTTGCTAACGTTACTTTATTGAGTAACGAGTGGTAGCCATAACATTGTAGGATTTTGTGCCTGGTTCAAAATCCTACAAACAACCGTTAATTTAAGGATTGTTAATTTTAATCTGGAATAATATGACTACAAACCAAGGTGAAAGTACATTTATATATCCAATCCTATATTAGTCTTGGCATTAAGGATGTTGTCAGGGACTAGGTTACTTTACTAAAGTGGCTGCGTTTCTTCTAACGAACCACTAAGTCAAAATATGATAAGCTTGGCCTTAAAGTACTATATAACTCAATGTAGCTGACAGATTGGGAATACAAGGAACAAATCTGTACTTTCCACGCTTGATTTTTGCGACACGGTGAGTAATGTCCAGGTTATTAGAAAATTAGAAAATTGTAGCAAGCTGCGAGGCAAGTTCACCAGCGTCTTACGACAATGTGTAGCACGTGATATCCTGGCACCTTAATGATATTATCATCCTTTAAACCTCCTCTGCTCTTGGTTACTGTGTTACAAAGAGTCGTAATGACTGACAGTTCCAGGAATACGAAATGATTAACTTCTTCCAATGCTAGAAGAAAACTTTGCTATTTTTCAACGATTTTGCTGCAATTTGGAGTCAAAATGACGCCTAAATAGCCCAAGGTTTTTGTTCGCGACAGCTAGCAACAACAACTACTTCCGTTAATTGATTTGTCAAAATACATTACCTCCAACACATAAATGTCCAGTGGACGCATGCCGCTTTTGAGGACAGTTAGCCTCATGGCGGACCATGGCTCTCATATTTTAGCCATAATCCATTTGCAAAAGGCTGGAAGCAGTGGAATTACTCAAAAGCTTTTAGAATCGAAGAAAATCTCAGCAGGGACTAATTTAAGGTCGGTCGTGTGTGTGCTTCTCCCCTACATAATAAAAGTAGGCCACCATTTTGCACTCGGTAAGACAATTTATTTAGTTCACTGGAGTATTTCTATGCTTATACACAATTTCGTCCTAACATTGCCAAATTGCTCATTGCATGGTTAGCTGGGAAAAAAATATGGAATAATTTTTCATCAAAATTTGGCTGAAACGAATTAGAAATCTTTAGCAATTTATTACTCATTTATTCAAAACGTTTGGCATGTGCGCCCGGTGGAATCTTTTATGCCATAATTTTACAACCCACACAGATTTTGAACAGAACAAAAATATTCAAAAGTTTCATCATGGAAGGAATTTATTAAATATACCAGATTCGTTCTATAAAATTAATTTTGAGCACAGCAAAGTTAAATCATTATCAGAAGAGTAAATATCCTAAAACGTTCATAGAAATACACCGAGGATGATGCAAGTTAATCTAATACAGACTTAATTTTTTATAATCCATTTGATTGATTGATTTATTCACCAATGTATATAGCAAATATGCATTGGATGGAAAAAGGCTTAATTTAGCGTTTTGTATCCCATTGAACATGTTTGGGTACATATATGGCGTGAATGAAATTTCATAATCAGTTTAAGGAGAAAAACACACAGAAAAAAAAACTGGCACATAATCATATATATATTAATATTATTCCATAAGTAGCATACTACTATTAACCCGAAGTATGAAACGACCCATTGACACACATCAACGGCATTGAAGCTCAAGCCAACACGACTTGATGAAGAAGCGCTATCTATCAAAAAGGGGTCGCTCTGACAATTTGACTTGAATGTGGAATCATAGGTAACGTAACGTACAACGAAATTGTTTACAAAATAAAGACGGCAACCAGGGAAAAGATGTTCGATATTGGATTACAAATGGAAAAAGTTGAAGAATTGCTCACATGTGAATAAAATATAGTGAAAAAAGATCAACGCCATAAGGTCTGGAGGAATAATTTCGTGTCGACCCATAATTCATCAGTCGATTCGAACAATAAGAAATAAGAAACTGCACGAAACGAACGAAACTCAGATGCTGCGCATTCTACGTCAGATGAAACGTAAAGGACTCTGAGAAACCTCAATGCCGTTCATGTGTGCCAATGGCTCGTTTCATACTTCGGGTTGATATACATCTGGTATGAGATGTAAGGCATGGCATGTCTTCATTATCCATTTTGCATTGTTTGTATTCAAAAACATTTGGCATTATTAAGAAAACATGGGTTGTAAAATAATCGGATATTGGGCAAAGTTAATGCAACGTTTCACGTCAAATTGTTTAGTTTAAAGGCCCACTAACAGCTAAATGAGCTAAAACTATTTTTAAAAGAAACAACGGCGAGTTTCTGTATTTTTCCCAAATCGATAAAATTATGAACTTTCCATTTTAGTCATAAACTGAAAGTTTTGATTTCGTGTTTTTCTTTAAAATCAAAGTAAAACATCGCATTTATTATGGTACTATAGTAAATAAAGATGTGCCACAACATGCGCGCCCCAACTACGAGAACTGGGCATTACTAGTTTAAGCTAACGCTGCTAGATAGGCGGCTACAAATGTCTTTGGCCGTCTTAAGCGTTTTATTGATTTATTACAACAACGGGGAACGTTGCATTGCATATTTTAGGTAATGAAATGTGATAAATAGCTGATTTTGGGGCTTTAAGTATTAACTTTAACGCTTGTATAAGTACATATTTATTTAAGTATGCCGTTTAAGTGATTTGTTTTATATCTTAGTTCACGAATGGAGGAATCTAAAATGTTGGAAGGGAGATAACTTGATATTTGAAGCCGGTTTTATGACACAAAAAGGCATTCGAAAGTATAGCATTCTAATCTCTATACGTATTTCTTATTAAAAATGCATTTCGCATCATGACATCGAGATCAAAGGTCAAATTATCTTTCTTGCATACATTTACGAGTTTCGCGTTGAAAGCAGTGAAATTATGCTTGTTGCTAAGCCCCGTTTTTAATCTTTTCCGACACTATGTACCGTCTCCTAACAGCCCTTGTTGATTAAGCGGAGCCCACAAAACATTGGGAAATTCACTCTCGAGAGAAGAAAAAATTATCCCTGCCTGGAATGGATTTTTTTGTTCTCTAGAGTGAAAATGTTTATATCCCAAAGTCATGCTCTGTTGGATCCTTTTTCCACTTGAATTCCATACGTGTTTTTGTTTGGTCAAACTTTAACATACAAACGAAAACAAATGTTTCCCTATGCAGCCAGCCCTATGACGAGACATCATTTGGAAGTGACGCGTTTAAATGACTTCACAGAGGGAAACAATCACAAAATGGCACAAATTGTGATTGTTTGTCGTAAAATCTGACTTAAAATCCTATCTGTATTAGCTCCCCGGCATTGTATTGTCGCAATGTAGATCTGAGAACATTGTATAGAAAACGGTGTCCAATGACGCCATGTACTGTGGGGTTCATGAAAGGTCACTATTTAAAATTGTCCAATGAAAAGCCAGCTAGCATTAGGCTGTGATAAACATAGATGCTAGTCTGGTCCCCGCTTCCCACAAGCTCCACTAGCGGCACAGTGTGTCGAGTGGCGGCATCCAGCGGGCGATTCAACATGGCGACAGCGTAGGTTAAAGGGATAGAAGAGTGAGTATTTTTACTCTTTCAGTCGCAGTTTTTTGCCGGCATTTTGTTTCACTTGAATAAACGGGATTCTAATGTATTTATCTTCATTATGAACCATTAAAACACAAATGCCGGAGGCTTATTTTCATATACAAGGCAATTATACGGACGCGAACCGATGTTGTTGTTGGAGTTGCTGTCACTGTCTCTGATTTACACCACGGCATTGTTGTTACTAAGTCCATATAATCAAATTGCTCCCATCAAAGAACAGCAAACATTGTAAGTGACAGATTTTTTTTTTCATTTATAATTTTTTTTAAAGAAATATTTAACCTTGGTAAATATAGCTTCCATAGTAGTAAAATTATTTCTACACCTTATATATTACTTTGAACTCGAGCTAGAATATTTCTACCGAAGTAGGTGCTATTTTTACTGAAATGAAAATATCTTAGCCTACTAAACGGAGCGTTATATTTAACTTAAGTTAAAATAGTTTTACATAGATATCAATAGTTAATTCAATAACCTACCGAAAACATAATTGTTGTTGCTTGCTTCTAATACCTAAAGTCAGGGATACACGAGGCAGTTGTCTCGGATCGTCGTTAAGGACACACGATTCGTATTTTTCCGTCGATGAAACTAATTTATCAAACATGTCAGATACGAGCGAATTGTTTTCGCTTGCAAAATCCACCGCCGTCGTTTTGGGGCACATGGAGCGATTTTTTAAGCGAAAAAAACACCCACAGGGCCTCCACATATGGGCTAAAGTCGGTCTTTTAATCCCATCGTGTTAAAATAGACATGTAGTTCAAGTTAGTAATATATTAGCATTATTTGAACATAGAAATATTTACACTATAGAGTAGAAATTATATCAACCGATGAAGAGAAAAATGTTCCTTTAAAGCTATAAAATACATGAACTTGAGATCAACATATCTAGTAATGAATTAACATAAGCAGATATGTTTTAACTGCAACAACAACAACATAGGTTCACGTCCTTATGTTTGCCTTGAACGTGGAAATAAGCTACCGGCAGTTGTGTTTTAGTGGTTCAGAATAAAGATAAATACATAAGAATCACGCTGATTTAAGTGAAACAAAAAGCAAGCAAAAAACTGAGTAAAAATACTCGCTCTCCTATCGCTTTACCGTATACGCTGTCGCCATGTTGAATCTCCCGCTGGATGCCGCCATTCGACACACCGTGCCTGACTCCCGTCGCGCCACTCCCTCTAAAGTGTGAACTGGCATATGACCGGCTGTCGTATCCCAGCTTATCTTCTTATTTGGAAAAAAGGAGCACGTGGGGTTGGACAGCCAATGGAATGCTTCGGAACAGTGAACGTCAACTCTTGTGAGCCTTGATTTATGTTCTATATTGTCTCATAGAATTGCTATTGCCATCGTGGCTCAGTAGGATGATCGGTGGACTAATTAGCATGCGTTTATTGGAGGACGCGGGTTAGAGTCCTAGTAAAACCATCTGATTCTGTTTCCCTGATACAAATTGTTTTTATCATGTGCGGATTTCGGACAGGGTTAATTATAATTAAGTCACAGTTTTCTTTTAGTTTTAATCATACTTTATTAAATCTTTGAAAGTCACGTGGGGTACCCGGTCCTGTTTTGACAGTTCTCTTGGCGAATGGACATCTTCGGCTGTTTCCGGAAGGGTTTCCGTGTCTGCATACATTGTTTTCCAAATAAGGAGATTTGCTGGCAAAAGACAATCGTACCTATGCTGTATTGCATAATACATGTACATGTAAGTATAATGTTCTTTTCCGTAACCGAGCCGCGCGACTGTCACGTCGCCTCCTGTATATTGGGTTTACAATAATACATGAATTGTTTTGTGGTCCTTGTGTCTTTACAAAACGTTGGTTAAATAAATACCAGATGGAATCCGAAAGGAGCAAAGGGACATCGTATTGGCACAAATATTGTACAAATGATATGGCGACGAACTTTTGATTTAATATCATGCACCTGCATATAGGGATAAATGACTTACAACAAATTACCTACAATTTTTTTTCTCGAATATATGAAAGACCGCAAACCTGTAAAAACAATACAATCTTTTCACTACATTTAGGGGTAAAAGTTTCTTAATAAGAACAGATCAATACTAGTTCAGAGAACTTTGTCGGATGAACTCCGTATGAGAATCAACCACACGGCCCTATTGAGTCTAGACAAATAAACTTGTCTACTTTAGCATGCATGGGCAGTCGCGTAGACAAGCTCAACGGTCTATCAAATCAACTGTTGTAAACTCGCACATTCGGAGGCGCTTATGTTACGCCATCGATAGAATTGTTTTGATGGCTTCATTCAATTCCTTGGAAGCTATTAACCAAGATTGAACTAACCTCGTTTGCAGTATGGGCGAACAGGGTATAAATGACCCGATAAAGCCTTTGAAGGCATCCAACGGCTCACAATTTAACCGCGTACTCCAGACATATGGGGGACCACATTGTCATTTAATAAAAAAAAATAGAGATATCAACAAAAGAATAAGAGATGTCTCTATTTATTCAGAGATATCTCTAAATAATAAAAGATATCTCTAAATAATTAAGTTTGACCTATATAACCGCGTTTGCAATGTAGTAATGTAGACGAACAGGGTATAAATGCCCCGATTAAATTAAACCGCGTGCTCCAAACAGACCACCATAATATCTCGGTGGAATCGAATTATACACATGTAGGTCAACATTGAAATACCGGCTTATTTTGTATTCCTTTAATATCTGCATTAAACTAAAAGTATATATCGGAGTTAAATTTTTCAATTTTTCAATTTTTAAAAACGCTATAGAAATCTGCCAAAAAATGATAGTTATTTTTTCTATAATAGCTTTATTCTCGTTTTAGCGAGGACAATGTCATAACAATTCTTCAAAGTTGGCTAATTTAACATTCAGTTTAAATAGACAACATTACACCATGGTCAGAAATCTTTAGGATGCATCGGTTATTTTACGGAAATAATATAATCCTTAATCCAAACTTGTATAGGCCGCGCCGCCAGCAATCGTTATGCTTTACCATATAGTGTAGGGAGTTTGAGGTAGATTTGAAAAGCTAGTAGAAGTTTTTATACTATTTTGATCAAAAATAATTTATATCAGTGTGTGTTCTTTTTAATTTTACCTCTAAGATAGATATATGTTCCCCTCTATGAAAGTTACACGTTATTATTACATCAGCACAAGAGTTACATACATGGTCTGTACTGCCTTATCTCAACTCGGAAGTTTTTTTCGTTTTTTTTTTGGATTGATTTTTATTCACCATAAATTTGCATGATTTAATTAACAGTTTTTTTAAATACTAAATATAGTTGGCGGGAATAAAGCCCTAGTGGGCTTGTTCTATCCCACAGATTTGATTGTTTTCTCTGAAAATTATAGACAAGTAAGTAAACAAATGTACAAAAAATATATAAGGCTGGGTATAGTCTAATGGTGGTGTTAGTTAAATAAACGTATACCTTCATCAAATATTTATATAGGTAAAAATGTGGCTAGAATGAAGTTTATCAGTAACACTGTAAAATAGATTGAAGTAAATAGGCTTTGATTTTGGATTTAAACAAAGAAATAGATGCAATGCTGCGTAATGAAATTGGTAATTTATTCCATTCTCTAGGACCAGTAGATTTGAAAAGATGAAAGGAGAGATTAGTTCTTGAAAATGGTATATGAAAGTCGAACCAAATACGCCGGGTGTGCTGAAGCTGAATATCACTTTTTTTTAACAGATAGCTAGTGAAATGATTAGGAATGAGATCAATGTTATGAAAATATTTATATGTTAAAATGAGATTAGAATAAGAGATGAGTAACGGTAATGGCAAAATTTTGAGAGTTGAGAATATAGGAGCCGTGTGATCAAGTCGTTGTGATAAATTAATAGTACGAATGGCGCGCTTCTGTACTAGAAAGAGCGGATTTAAGTGTGATTTGTAGGTATTGCCCCACAGGCTTATTCCATAAGTTAATTAAGGATATATATAAGAGAATAATACAAAATAAATAATGATTTTTTTGTTAAAATATAGTACTTGAAGTGGCTGATGATACCAGTGTTTCTAGCAATTTTTTGGCTGATAAATTCTATGTGTGATTTCCAATTCAGCTTTTCGTTTATTAATATTCCGTGAAATTTAAATTGTTTTAATCTTTTAACTTCATTATTACTTAATTTTACAAATGCCATGTTTGATTTTTTCCGAACGGTTCAATGAACATAAATTTAGTTTTTATTACATTCAGTGAGAGTCTGTTATGATTGAACCATTCGTATAATTTCTCGAATTCTTTATTTATTGTATTTACTGCGGCTTTTGGGTCCTTTGAAGAGTAAGTGACACTGGTATATCTTCAGAAAATAGAACAATATCTAATAAATCCGGCACCTTAGGAATGTCGTTAATGTATAAAAGAAATAGGAGTGGACCTAAGACAGATCATTGTAGAACACCACAACTCACTGGCTCAGTTCCATACAGGAAGTTGTTATAGTTTACAAAATTAAAGCGATTAGATAGATAACCTTTAAACCACAAGTTAGTAGCACCCCGAAACACATAATGATTAAGTGTGTCAATTAAGATAGGATGGTTGATAGTGTGGAATGCCTTAGATCCAGGATCGTAACAACTGTATATTCACTGGCCTCCTTTGCAGAAACAAGTTTGTCGTATAAGCATTGGGCTGCAAACGAAGTATTATGATTTGCACGAAAACCGTATTGATTGTCGGAAATGACATTATTTATGTTAAGATGGTGAACAACTCTATAGTAACTGTGATTTTTCTTCAAGACTTTTTGCTGATTGCCGGGAGGGCAGATATGGGTCGGTAATTGTTTTTTTTATATTTTTTACTTCACCCGATTTATAGATAGGATTGATTTTTTCATTTCTTCGACAATCTGGAACAATACCTAAAGAAAAGGATAAGTTAACAATATGTGCTGCAGAGATAAGGTTACGGTTTTGAAAGATATATGAATATTATCTATTAAGGTAGCTGAGCTAGAGGTGACTCTAGTAGGTTTAGTAATCTGAGAGTAAAAGTGAAGGGATTTCATGGTTTCAAGGAATTATTTCGATGGCAAAGAGCATTCCGTCTTGAGTAAATCTATAATTAAGTCACCCTTTTCGGAATGACCAGTGCGAAGTGTATCATCCATAACGGAATTAAACAAACTTATTTCTTTGCCTGGGGGGCGATACACTATAGTCCGGCCAATTAAGATTTACCAAATTCAATT
>JAVFBY010305309.1:0-10242 GCA_034781015.1 Tonicella lineata
TGGCAAAGTCAACAAAATTGACAACAGCAATGTTGCCTTACCTTTCTTTGTTCATTAAGAAGATATTTCACACAAATATTCTTTACATTTTCCGGAATTTTACCGTTTTTATGGGAGTATACAAAAGGTATACCATGTTTCGAACTTTGACGCTAGACTTTGCACACGTCACTCAACCCATGCCTTTCAGTTCATTGGCTCCGAGTGCCGCCTACGAAGTGTTGGCGGCTAACTGACAAAAAATTACACAGGGGGACTTCAGACCCTGATTTTTCAGCCGATAGGCTTATCAAAATTTATGAAAAATCTATTGTCTGAGTCACTCGGACTATGGCAATATAGGCCTACAAATTCTCAAACTTTCACCTTCTTCGTTTGTCAAAATCTATGATTTGTTTTCCTCTTAGCAGTACAACACAATGCATGAGCTCTTTCTTTATCATTTTTTACGCAAAAAAATAACAGTAACTTGTGTGACTTTCTCACGTTTTAATTCACTACACTTTTACTGTTTTAACATGGGTTTCACTTTGTATGCTGCCAAATCAGGAGTTCGTTTTTTTTTTCTCCAAAGCAGCCCACAATGCATAGCGTCATCGACAGCCCTATCTGGCTTATTTTCTAGAGCTAATGGCCTATTATTAGATGCAGAGTTCTGTGTCATTATTAGTCTACTACGTAGCCATATATAAGGATACAGAGTAGTGTTGAACAAAAATGTGTAATTTCTATTTTTTTTATTTATAAGCATATACTTGTCCAATTTAGTAATTTATAATTTTGTTTGGTTCAACTGAACTTTCTGAGACGTTTATATGTGAAAACTCGCTAAGTGAAGATGGTTAAAAGGGAAATTGAGAGTAGCAGGAAGGTGACCCAATTTGAAAAACTGCCGGAATAATTTTGATTTTTTAAAAAATGAGTGCCAAAGATAAAGTTTTTAATAGGCCTGCATATAAAACAGTTCTAAAATGTTTTGTTGAGTTTCAAACTTTACAGACGAAAAGACGGGACAAGCAGTCTGGGAAAAGGCGGTGAGTTCAAAGTTATTTCCCCGCACGAACAGGGCTGTGCGGGATTACATGGATTTTGCCTGTGAGTCTAACTAGCTAGCCTAGTATATGCTAATTAATGTAAATAAGTTTGTCTAGAAATGGGAAAGATATTTTAAATTTGTGCATATTTGAATGACTAAATAAGCCGGTTTGTCTGAAGGTTTGTCATTATGTTATTATTATTTTTTTCAAATACTTTTTCTTTTGGTGTATTGTGGAAAATCACAAATAGGATGTTTTAGTGGTTCTTAACCCCGACAAGGTTTAGCAAGGAGAGAGGGCTTTGTACCGCCGCGAGAATCAAGGAAAGAAAGTGGGAGCTGTAAGCAGCTGGTAAGTATTTAAACATGTACGTGCAATAGAAAACGCAGACAGAAAAACAAAGAAGTCGGGGATATGCAAAAATTAAGTCAATTGTGCTTGCTGTCACTCAAAATGCATACAGTGTCGGAAGAGATGAAAATGTGTAGACGCCATTTTTGTTTGTCAGGGACGATGGGAAATTATATTTTAACTTAATTAATATATTTTTTAAATATATAAATTTGTCTTTCTTATTGGTTTATGCTTTTATCTACAAATTTATACAAGAAAAGAAAAGTGGAAATGTTTTCGTTTTGTTTTTAATGAAAATTGGAAATGTGTTATGCTTCAGCGACAAAAGAGAACCGTAAGGTCAAGCACTTTGCACTTAATACTTTGATTACCATGTTTACATTTTGTGTGTTTCATATTTTTATGAGTTTTCATATTATTGTCATGATAGTTAATCAAACTTAATACTAGACACCATTATCTTGTGGTGAATTCAATTATGTATTCGGAAACATGAGGCAGACATTTCCTCTCGGAGCACAGCTATTACCGCCATATTGCTAGTGGCACAGAACAAGTGAAATGTATATTTCTGTGTGGATATACCATTCTGAGATTTATTTACCAGCCTTTATTCGCTCATATAGAGGGTTAGTATGCTTTTCAATATTGACAGGAGGTGTGGAAGTATAAACTCGATGCCGATCTGTATGTTTTTGGTTGTTTGTGTGTGCGGGACCGGACAGTTGTGAAACTGACGAGTTACAATGTACAATGTTACCTTGTAAAGTATAGCCTGCAGTCAGGTACCCTTGTTAACAAGACGTAGATGTGCCCCCCATCAACGCCTTGCAGACTAGATCGGCGAACACTTATGCTTGGAACTGTGCGCCAAATACCGTACAAGAAAGATCATTAAAATAAAGATTTTGATACAAATTGTATACCATGATGATGTAGTATCGCGACCGTGCGGGCTTCCTTCGGCCTAGTTGTGCTCCATGTTTTATCCACTCTGGCCCACATCTCAACGCGAATTCCGCTCATGCGTGTTTCGGATGCGTATGCTGCGCACCACAGGGGTTCGACAGACAGGCAGTCCGACAGACAGACAGATGAAAGGTTGCATAGCCTGAAAAGATAACAACGGGGCAAACTCCGTCAAAGGTAAACAAACCCTTTCGAGATTCGAGTCCTTTAAACTTGTCAAAGCGCAAATAAAACACACCAAAGGGCATACGAAAATAACGACTAGTATGTACTCGCTCAAATAAGCACAAGAATCATCATCCCAATCATAAAGGAGAGTCAAGAAGACCAAGAGCATTCAATAAAATCCTTACCTCTGGTATTAACGTGATCTACCCCTCTCAATCTGCTCATTTTGTGTGCTTGTCAACAGAGGTTAGAGTAGAGACTAACACTTGCAGCTTATGTGTTGACAAAGTTACACGGGCAAGTCATGCACTGATCATAGGGGCTGATAACAAGAAACAAGACTTTAATTGTATCCACAGACGGCGGCCAGACGCAGTTCGTACATTGCCTTTATTTAGGATATGATCATGTGAATCACAATATTACAACATACATGTAAGGACACAATTAGGTTGTGGTCAGTCAAGCCCTCCATACAGCTTTTATTCATAAAACTGCAGCATATTTATCTGTAATCAAACAACATTGTCAGTAAACTTACAGTAGACCTACCTTGTCCACTCCTCTCTAACACAAACCATATAACATGTATAATAATGAACAAGAATAAGAAGTTGTTACAGGTGTTTTCGCTCATTCTGCGCCTGGTTTCTTGTAATCAGCCTCTATAATCAGGGTTCATACGTGGCCTGGAAATCCTTGAAAAGCCTGGAAATTTAAAATAAGTTTTTAAAGCCTTGAAAAGCCTTGGAAATTTACTTTTATGGACTAGAGCCTGGAAAAAGCCTGGATATATAAAACCTGATGTCAGCCACATACATTTGTTTTGTAACCATGCAGGCAAAATCGATTCAATTTATAGACTTGTTTGCATCATCGTACCTGGTATATATATACTAGTCTATCATCCAGGAGGTGGTTGAAATAAATTAGATTTGTCACAAATTTTTGTTTTGATATCCCAACCTTTGAGGTATTCATATCACTACACCTATTAAAGTACAGATTTTTTTTCTTTGAAAGCGCTGAATGAACATGCATGGCCTGGAAAATTATCCTTTTGGGCCTGGAAAAGGCCTGGAAATTGAAATTAGACTAAGTGTACGAACCCTGCAAGAACCTTGATTTCACAGAAAACATAATTCTGTTTGTTAAAATGCTTTAAAACCTTCAACTTTGTGAAACGTTGACAGTTATTCATGGACAACATGTTAGGTGATAGCATTAAGATTACCTCTTATTCTCTACCAGTCCCAATGTATTCTCTCAAACTCCAAGGAATTTAGGAAATTGTTGACGAGATAGAGTTCATTCTTTAACAGTTGTTAATTAATTAATTAATACATTGATTGTTAGGTAAGGTTTTTGATATTTAGATTTTTTTTATCAATAAATAATAATTCTTTTTGGATGAAAGGCATATTTTGTTATGTTTTTATTTACTTTTTAAGTTATTCTCAGTCTATTTTATCTGGACTTCTTTTTTCTAAAATATTTAAGTTGTGATTGAATGTAGCATTTTTCAATGTTGATCGATACAAACATTTCATCAATTCATTTGGTGACCAATGAAATCTAAAAGGAATTTGTGCTGAAGAAGCATATAACTTTCAATATACATTGCACATGTACCATTGTCACAATTTGCTTCCTAAGCCTCACGTTATAAACAGGAAAATGTACTTTCTACATGTATATTTTACAAATGTAGAGAATGAAAAGTGTTCATGCCTCCACCATGAATCAAACATGGAACTTTGTACTAAATATAAACCCTTTAGGTTAAATTGGTAAGCTTTACATAAAGACCCAAATTGGTAAAATTGTAATCTCACGTAATCTCTTTGGTCATATAATTTGGGTTTTTTGATGCCTTTGAAATCCTAATGATTATGGCAATGGTCAGTGGCTTAAGGAATCCAGTCGCAGAAAATGACCAAATATGGTAGTGATAATGAATCTGATCAGTGGTACATGTACAAATGGACATTGGTCTGAGCTGTCAACACACGACACAAAATGGAGATTTCTCCAAACCAATGACATTTATGGACAAGTTTCCGGTAACTTTCTGAACGGGTCTGTGTCAAATTATCCGAAGCTAATGGTCAGTTCTAAACCGCAATAAATCACATCTTATTCTCTACCAGTCCTAATGCACTCCTTCATCAAACTCGAGGAATTTTACGGAGTGTTAGCATTCATTCTTCATCAATTATAGGCTACTCACCACAGTGTAACTAAAATAACCCTGAATGTACATGTACATGTAGCATAAAATATTATAAGCAATCAAACAACCAACTCCAAGTCATTATGTCTTTCATTTTTGTGGATTTATTTTCAAATGAAGTTCCATTTTTAATTGTGTATATGTGTACTTCCATTTATAAAGTTATATCATATACTTTATCACATTTTATATCATAATATATCATGTCAGGCAGCTAAGCATGTTTATATATGAAGTTAGACGTGTGTTCTTTTATACATGTATATTCTGAAATTTAATTTGGTGTCTTCTTACGAGAGCTTGGATGATAAGAATTATTGATCAAAAATATCACAAAATAACTTCTAGCATATATATTGTATATTCAGTAGACTTCTGCTGTGCCACTTTTCTACAAACAGTCTCTATATCGTGTATTGTGTCTTTCATATATTGGCTCATATTGTACAAATTAATTATGATATCTTGGAGCAAAGCATTAAAACAGAAGTGCAAACCATTTGAAGTAAAAAGAAAATATTTCAGACTACTACTTTTACACTTTTTTTTTTTAGACTGACTTGGTGAAATTTTAATATTTATGGACAGGTTATTTAATTATTGAGTATAGTTTCCTTTTCCTGATATCCGATTTCTTGTCTTAATCTCATAGAATATCACTAAATGAATTTGGTATCATATGTTAAGCAGATTTACTCGGAGAGACTATTTTACCATTATTCACAACAAAAAGATCCTTCAATAATATTTTGCAAACTTCATAAGTATTCATTGAGGATATATTGATATGTATTAAAATTGTCCCGCCTGTTTAATTAAAAGAGTTATTTCTCTCTATAGTATTGTAGTACTTTTTTACAAGTTATAATCAGAGATTTGACGATGTGCAAGAAGATTGTTTGGATGCGCGTCTGTTGTTTCCTTTTGGTTATTGTAATATGTTTTACTTTGTCAACGCAACTCCTCGTAACATTTATGTTGGATTTCACTCATTTCAGTCATCCTTAGCCGATTAAACCCTGGTTAGTTGAGGCTGTACAGTTGCGACTATCTATTTAACAGAGTTATCTCCCTTTACATATAATGTCATATAACCTTGTCGACGCAACTTCTCCAGGGATTTATGTTGGATTTCAAAAATATTTTTAAAATTCTATCGGCATGAATAGCAAGTGTTTGGTAAAAGCCCCACTAATGGCTTAACACGATGTAAGCTTTAACAATAAAATATTTAATAAGCACACGATCAGTAAAATAACAGTTCTTTACTTACAATATACATTACAACGCTTACATTAATTTTGTTGTGATGGTAACAAGCGGCTATATCTAACAGCGTTGACTCAAACTATTAGTGTCCGGTTATGTTAGCAGGTGTGCGCATGTTGTGGCGCGTAGCCTACTTATTTTTTGGGTACCATACAAATTCTAATCTTTTACTTTTATTTTAAAGAAAAATAGGAAATCAAAACTTCCAGTGTATGGCAAAATGGAAAGTAGGCCTATAACCTTTTTTTATCTGGGAACAATAGAGAAAGTCTTAGTTTTTCTTTTATAAATATAGTTTTAGCCCATTTATCGGTTAGAATGCTGTGTTTTTACCTTATCAAAGCAACCCCCCAAAGTTAGTTGGATTTTAATGTAGCTCAGTGTGCAACTATCAGTTAAATTATAAACACAAATTTAAAATGATCTGAAGTCATGGAATATTTGCATTTGCATGGAATTACATAGAATATAATATGTATCCTCTCATATATATTGAAGCATTCAAAACTTCATTTTTACATAACGGTATAAAAATATCTATTGACATACTCTACATTTTGAAAGTAAACTTCTCGAAATGTGTTACATTGTAAAGAGCTCAACGTGGGATAGAAAACTCTGTCTCAGTTTTTCTAAATTCATTCTTTATTATTCAAAATGTGTTCCGAAATATTTTTTCTTCTTTTTTAGTTAAAGGTTTACAAAGGTTTACAAAGGTTTAAATTAAAAACTTTGTTTTAAGCAAAACTTAAAAAAATAAATAAGGCAGCGTTTTTCAGGCCAAAAAGTTCCGCCGCATGCTCGATTTTGACCCCGCTAGAACTTTTTTCATTTGAAAAAAGAAAGCTTTATCTACATCCCCAACACAAAACAGTTGCTGGGTGACCCACTAGGCGCAATAGCAGTATGGTTTGAGCAGTATCATATTGTCAAAACTCTGGAGGAATAGTACTTTTTCAATGGAACATTTAGAAAACGTTTTACTTTAGTGTTAAATAGTCATATAAGTGAAATTACCTTGCAAGCGATCAATCGATCATTTGCAGGCTGTCATTCATGTATGAGTGAAGTAAATGTTAATATCAGAAATTATCATACAAGTTATAAATAAACCTCATGTGATTGGTTCATTCGTGGTCATGTGGCTATTACATATCAAAACATATTGACTATGTTTCATACAGACCTAGTCAATATAAATGATAATCATCCGTCATAATAAGCTACATGTACGTTATCCGTTGACTGCCAACCATGACTAAAAATGTTCTTCATCTTAATGCTAATGTTGGCAACTGATCAAACAAAAAACAATTATGGACTTATTACCAGGTGATTATGCTGTTGATATTGACCCAAAGAAAACATTATTATTGTAAAATAAAATATCTTTTCTCGGGTCAATATTACAGCATAATCAGCTGGTAAAAAGTCCATAATTAATTATATTACAATATATGAAACGTAATCAAACCTTTCATAAACAGATATTATTTGAGGCTACAGATTGGAGAAATAAGAACTGTTAGTAAAAAAAACAACAACACCCACAGGCTACTGAAGGAGAAATAATAAAATTTAATAATAAAAAACAGTCGCCTGCATCCTTTTAAAAAAATTATCCCTTGAGAAACAAGAAATTCATTTTGCAGCTTTTAACCGATTTGTAAACAAGCTAAAATAAATTCCTCTAGCTTTAAAGAAGTAACAAATTCAGAAAATTCAGGTATTGTAAAATATATTTAATTCAGATTGGAAGCAAATATATTGACATCTGAATGGGCACACAAGTATAAAACAGTGAACAATTTAAAAGACTGTGTAAAAAGAATTGGGGGTATTAGCAAAGTTTTATACACATAATTACAATTAAAATATTGTTATTGCATGGCAGATAAAGCATTTCCAATTCAACGTGATCTGTATAACAAAGTTTTTTCTTTTTTTTCTCAAATCTCAACATAGGCCTAGAATCATCAGTCATGATTGCGCTTGTTTTTATTTCTTCAGATTTTAATGGTGACATTCTCATTTTGTAATACATGTATATTGAGAAAATTTGTATTCGCCAAATTGAGAGCATTTTCAAGATCAAAATGTGTTGCTGCGAGACAGAGATCTATACTTCAATGTGTATAGAGCACAGACCCATCATTATAACAAACGGGAGTAAAAACAAAACAAATTCTTTACAATATGCATTAACATAAAATATTATTATTAATATATTACCAATTATTTTTAAAATCATGTACAGAAGTAAAAAAAAAGTAGAATACTTTCAATAAATTTAATCTTTCTCGCTTACACAAGCATCTTGTTAGATATTTTCTCACTGGCAGAAATTACTAAAAAATATTGTTTCAATACTGGAAATTAAAATTACAAAATAAAATTTATAAAAGCACCATATAATGAACTCATAATGTAATTCTGTCAGAGTAAAATGATATAAAATCAGATTGCAAATTTATATCAAATAGGGCTAATTTTATCCATAGTGTTTATAACCAGAAATCAAGAAGAGGGCGTCTCAAATCACCATTTTTTTTATTATACAGAAACAGCTAACAGTTTAACATGGTGTCTCACTTTGCATTTTCCTTTTATAGAATTTGACTGAAATGGGGTGTCTCATACATGTATGGTAACTTTGGTGTCTGGTTAACTAAATTTACAAATGTATACGATTACACAATCAAAGCTGCATTAAATCTGTCTTGATGAAAGCTTATAAGGACAGTTAACCCTCTCAGCCCGTATTCCCGGTTAATCGGGAATATCTAACTTCAAACTCTGCCAAAATCCCGCTTTACCGGGAATCAGGTCCGCACTCCTAAAACCCAGGTCAAAATAAATATTAACAGCCAATCAGAATAAAGGATTGTATTTTAAATAGTGCGGAACTGTTCTCTATAGGTCTCTCAGTGTGTAAACATCGCCATTTTAGCCATTTTTGGAGTATTTCTTTCGGGATTTTTTCAACGATGAAGCGTAATTCAATGTTACCGAGTACTTCCGGGGACAAAAGACAAAGGCTAGGTTATTAACCACCAAGGAGATACTCCAGACGTTGGCGGATTCTACAATGGCCTAGATTTAGACCGAACGTACCCAGGTTATAACATAGAGTTTTGAGGTATTTTTGCCATCTAGTTTTCCGTGAAACTCGTTTTATTTGAACATGTATTTTTTGGGGCAATTTGCATATCGAGCCCAGGCACAGACAGAGGTTATCTCCACCTGATCCGGGCTGAAAGGGTTAATGACTGTTATATGCATAACAGATTTATCTCCCTTTTTAGTCCCTGGACAACCCCATTGAACTGATATCATGACATCTCCAGTTGTGACTAGATATAACTTAAAACACGGAGAAATTGCCGCTCAAACTAACTACTTGGGCATGACTATGACCTGACTGTATTGGAGACTTTTGTTAAGCGTCAGGAAGTTGAAGCAATAAAAATGGTTTTACACGTTTTCGATTTTAAACCAATGGCTTCTTTTATTATTCATGATATGTCAGACGTTTAAAATTGGTGATGCATGAATTATTTTTAGTAGTATTTGCTAAATCTAAAACGCATATGCATAAAAATAAGAAGTGTGTCTCATTTTTTTTGCGATGTCTGTCCTTTTTATTATGACGTGATTTTGTTTATCTAGAAACATAAGACGCACCCATACACAACTGAGTTTTGTGATATGATGCGATTTGGTTTTTCTTCCAGTTGCATTTAGAGGTACATGTAATTAATTTCTTATCTGTACTGCACTGAAAAGCCATCCATTTCAAACTCTCAATTGATTTCAATTGCCAGCCTATATAGTCTATAATATAAAGCTGTCCATAGATCACATAAAAGGTACATGTTGAGAAAACCTCTTGCTATCACTCAGACACAGCCGAATCATTCGTTCATCAATCTTAATATTTGTCTATTATTAAATATTAAAACACATATGTGTAAACAATGTAGAGTCATACACGTAGTTCCCATTCGAATCGGTGACGGTTGAGAAATACATGTAGTATGTCTCTGAAAGTCCAACTTTAGTTAAGGTTGATTGGTGTTTGACATCGTACTGGCTTAATTATATGACAATACCTGTAGATTCTAAACTTCCTGCTCCTAAATGTTTAATATGGTGGAAAAAAAATGACAGCAAACCTTGGACCCAAAGACAGTCAATCTATCTCAACTTTAT
>JAVFBY010305420.1:0-10241 GCA_034781015.1 Tonicella lineata
TAGCGGTTAGGTGGGCTTTAATGTAAAACACATAATTAACGTTGTTCCCAACCCTTAATGTAAAAAAAATCACATTAAGGGTTGAACTTTAACCCTTCAATGTATTTTTTTGCATTAACGGTTGAGCGTTAATCCTTAATGTAACCATTTTTACATTAAAGGGTGAACCTTGACCCTTAATGTAAAAAAAAAGACATTAAGGGGGATTTTTACAATAAGGGTTGCGACAGCGCATTGTGAATGTTTAAGGACGACATGGCTAATAGCTGCTCTCGTTGCCATATAAACGAAATGTATCGGTGTGTAAAATCTTCAGCTGATATATATGCTGACATAATATGTGCTCTTAAATGTTGTAAAAATACATAACATATATAACGACTATAGCTAGCTGTATTGGGCTTTATAGTAGTTCAACGCGTAGTTGCAGTCGAAACGGGTAACATAAAATACAAATCCAAAAAACAAGGCAGATCCATTTCTATGTCGCGTTTGAACTGTTTTGTGACCTATTATTACCATCATATTTTTAAACCATTTTGTTTTGTGAAAAAAGTAAAATGACAATTAAAAATGTAAAGAAAAATCAACTTTTCAGCTTGAACAAGGAGGTTGGTTCAACCAGCCACTATTTATAATATTGATCTGTGCTTGGAACATATTCATTTAATTACACGCGTGCTTGCGTGTACGTCGTTACAATAATGCTTTTGAAGAATGTGTTTATAACATGTACATTTTATACAGAAAATTGCTAAAATACATACAGTTCTGGTAACTGTTTTGCTTTTGGTTTAGTAATGCTGTAACACTGCTGTTGAATAATATATGTTTATATTGTGTAACTTTTACAATTCAATTGCAGTCATCGGAAAAGTTAATGACAATGTCCAATTAATTAAACGTGTATACAGTATAGTGCTTACATGGTTAGGGTAAATGGTACAATGATGCTTTTGAATAATGTGTTTATATTGTGCACCTCCAGAGTGTGTAGATGGACGGTATGGACAAGGTTGTACAACACAATGTGGCAACTGTTATAATATAGATGTCTGTGACAAGAGTAATGGTAGATGTCCAGGTGGTTGTGCTTATAGGTACCGGGGTGACACATGTAAAGGTATTCTGTTCATTTACTTTTTAATAATTGATATACATTAATCCTAAATGCTTTCAAATACCCTTAAAATAACGAAAAGCCGTACTCAATATCATTTTTAAGAATAATTAAACATATGTCTACATAATCGACCCTAAGGATTACCAAATCTTCGTTATGTACATGTCCAGTTTTCTCATCTCTTAGTGGGACACGTAGGATCTAAGTTATTTATTCAGACTTCTATTTTATTTTCACATACATCAAGAGATAAATCTCCATGTGACTCAACTCTCCAGCTGTCCCCAATATCCACACACCGGCCATTAAAGATGTCAACTATTTTTCTTCTTTAATTGCCAACGAAATGGCTTCGCAAAACAACGTATCGTATGATCAATATCAAAGTTAAAGATTACACACCAGTTGCAATAGTAGTTTTGCCATGGTATCAGATATATAATTTACTCAACTTGCATACAAAATGTTCATTTGTAGAAGCAAAATTTGTTTTCTTTAAACTATTTTCCCACATGCGACGAGAGTAGTAAGTTGCCTATATCAACTGACAGTCAACGGGTTAAATGAAACACAGATGACATAACTGTAATAAAAACGTGCTGTTGTCCTGGAAACAGGCCAGACAAAAGCCTACCAAGGCCCCAAGCCATTAACTTTCGCATGAATACTTTCGATTGCCTCCCTTTGAGAGTTGTATTAAAGCTCCTTGCCTAAATGTACTTGAATAAAAGGCTCACAGAAAGGTCTTTTAAATATTTCCTTAATTTCACAAGGGTGCATGCATGTGGTTAGAACGATGCTTTGGGTACAATAATGCGTATGCATGCTGTGTTTATGTTATGTAGGCCTACGTTTGACATTTAAATTGAAGTCTGGTAAGATAAATTTGGGAAGAATTTTCTATTAAATAGGCCTACACGTTTTTTTTACAGCAGAATGGTTACATAGTTAGGATCAATGGTACAATACACTTTATCCTGCGATAGAATGTTTTGTAACTTGTGCGTGTTTTTAACATCGTGGTTAATTGTTTCTAAATACAAAATATATTTGGTTAACTTAACGCCTTGTAGTATGTCAGTTTATTGTTACCTTCAGAGTGTGCAAATGGATTTTATGGACAAGGCTGTACACCATGTGGTAAATGTCGGAATGGAGAGGTCTGTCACAAGTCAGATGGTACATGTTCAAATGGCTGTGCTCCCGGGTACCAAGAATACAAGTGTGATACAGGTATGTTGTTATATTCGATTTCTGAAAAAATACCCATTTATTCTAAATACTTTCAACTACCTATATTATATGAAAAACAGTTTTTCTCTTTGGCTATTAAAAAATAATTAAGAAAAACATAATCGACCATCAAGTAATAGGAAGTTTTATATCTCAGTGACTTAGTTATTTATTTAAAATTATATTTGTGTAAACAACTAAACTATTTCTTTTCTCTATATAAGAATATAACATGTCAGATGATGTCTTATTTCCCCCTGCATTGTGCCTGACTATTACGCTCATGTTTTTAGACCATTTTATTTTAGTGAAATACAGATAACGACAATTAACATGTAAATAAAACTGAAGGCATTTTCAACTTTGGAAGTACAAGTACAGTCTTGATCTGTATTTGAATTGAAGCCTCACAGAAAGTTGAAAAATATTCAATTAAATATACGCGTGCTTGCATGTAGGCCTATGCATGATTACAAGAATGCTTTTGAATGACGTGTTTATGTTTGTACCTTTTATACAGAAACATGTTAAAATAGTTGCAGTTCTGTTAAAATGTGGTACAATCAAGCTGTTGAATAATACGTGCTTATATTCTGTACCTTTTATATTTGACTTAAGTCACCAGGAAGTTTTAGAAGAATGTTCAATTAATTAAACGTATAGGCCTATATATCACAGTGCTTATAATGTTAGAGTAAATGGTACAATGTTGTTTTTTTAAATGTATTTATATTGAGCTAGCTCAATTGGGCTACATTTTCAAACAACGCATACCTATGCAATATAATATAGACATATGTTTAAGCACAAAATATGCCTGAATGTTTTGTTGTTGTTTTTATCACCGTCGGGGCAATTTTCCTTTTATTTTAGAAAACTGTAACTTCTCCAAAGCATAAATAGATATGTTATCTATCGTGCAGACTATTCATTCTAACATCACTGTTTGTCAGCCTTTAATACCTAATGGGTACGACAACGGTACACCTACACAAAAGGGGGGGGGGTACTTCAGCAAAGACGAACTGTAAATTTGACGGGAAGAGGCAGGCCTGCATGTAGTCAGTCAAACAGTCACAAAGCACGTTGCCAGTGACATCACCGTACCGATTAGGACAGACCGTCAAACAGTAAGGTTCGAATGAATAGTCTTGATAGATTAAATCTCAATGTAGGCTTTGTGGGGAAATTCAGGCATATTTCTTTTTCATTGGTTTAGATTTCTTCAACATCAGTTTTTAAGATTAATTTAAAACATGCCTACATAATCGATCATGACGATTAACAGGTCTTCCTATTACACAAACCCAGTTATCTATTTTCTTAGAGGCACACATATAACCTAAGTTTTATTTAATTTTCACATACATCAACAATTAAATCTCCGATTTCTTAGTTCGTTTCTGTATACGATTATAACATGTCAGGTGATGCTTTATTTCCAACTGCATTCTAATACGTCCATGTTTGTAGGTCATCCGGGTTTGTGAAATAAATAGAATGAGAATTGAATATGTAAAGAAAAATCTAGACAATTTCAGCCCAAGCAAGGGATTTGAGACATAACGTCACTATATGCTTGAGCTGTATTTAAATTGAAGTCTCATGCAAAGCTAAAACAATATTCAATTAATTACACGTTTGCTTGCATGTATGTCGTTAAAAGACCGCTTTTGAATAATGTGTTTATGACATGCACATTTTATACAGAAAATTGCCTAAATAGATACAGTTCTGCTAAACCGTAATATGCTAGTGGTACAAAGATACCGAAACATTGCTGTTGAATAATTTATGTTTATATTGTATACCTTTTACATTTCAATTGCAGTCATCGGAAAAGTTGATGACAATGTCCAATTAATTAAACGTGTATACAGTATAGTGCTTACATTGTTAGGGTAAATGGTACAATGGTGCTTTTGAATAATGTGTTTATATTGCGCACCTTCAGAGTGTGAAGATGGATGGTATGGACAAGATTGTAGAACACGATGTGGTAACTGTCAGTATAATGGAGATGTCTGTGACAAGGGTAATGGCAAATGTCCAAGAGGTTGTGCTGATAGGTACCAAGGTGCCACGTGTAAAGGTATTCTGTTCATTTACTTTTTTACAAATTGATATACATTAATTCTAAATGCTTTCAAATACCCTCAAATATGAACAGCCGTACTTCAATATCACTTTTTAGGAATAATTTTAAAATATGTCTACATAATCGACCCTGGCGATTAACAGATCTTCGTTATGTACATGTCCAGTTATATCATTTCTTAGTGGGACATGTAGAACCTATGTTATTTATTCAAATTTCTATTATATTTTCACATAAATCAACACATAAATCTCCATGTCACTCAACTCTCCCATTCAGATACATTTAGCTGTCCCAAATATCCATACGCCGGCCATTAAAGATGTCAACTATTTTTCATCTTTAATTGACAACGAAATGGCTAAAGTTAAAGATTACACACCAGTTAAACTGTAGTGTTGTCATGGTACCAGATATATAATTTACTCAACTTGCATAAACAATCTTAATTTTTAGAAGCAAAATTTGTTTTCTTTAAATTATTTTCCCACATGTGACGAGAGTACCAAGCTCCCTATACCAATTGACAGTCAATGTAAAACCAAGAAGGAAAGTTCTTCAGAGACCTGCGGCTACTAAAACCTTTCTCTAGGAGGCCTCTAATTACCAGATTTTTAACATTGTCACCACCACCAGTTAACATTGTCACCAATAACCCCAAGATCTCACGTGATGCTGTCCTGGAAACAAGATAGACAAACGCCTACCCAGGCCCCAACCCCCTCTATACTTGCCCAGTGCCATATGTTAGCAAATTAAACCCATAGAACTAAATTACTACCTATAATAATAACTATGAATACAACAATAAAGAAAGACTTATAATAATGTAATAATAAAACAAAATATAATTTAAACCATTTCCACGCTATTTACAGTACGGCCTGTATTATATTTATATACCCCCATTTGACATTAACTTTCGCATGAATTATTTCGATTGCCTCCCTTTGACAGTTGTATTAAAGCTCCTTGCCTAAATGTACTTGAATAAAAGCCTCATCGAAATTTCTTTTAAATATTTCCTTAATTTCACAAGGGTGCATGCATGTTGTTAGAACAATGCTTTTAGTACAATAATGCGTTTGCATGCTGTGTTTATGTTATGTACGTTTGACATTCAAATTGAAGACTGGTAAGATAAATTTGGAAAGAATTTCGTATTAAGTAGGCCTAGGCTTACACGTTTTGCTTACAGCAGAATTGTTACATGGTTAGGATAAATGATACAATACACTTAACAAGGTTTATGTTATTGCATAGACATTTATGATAAAGTACTGGTTTAAATGATTTATACCTTTAACAGTAGTCTATCCTATGCATATATTTACATGTATGCGTCACGTGACACTGCTCCAGACAATACATCTTTTCCTACCTGTGTTAAACATGAATTGAACAATGTAGGAATGAGTGAGCATTGGGTAACACGACCCATTCCGAATACTACATGCTGTATAAAAATGACAAAGATATATGTGGGAGTGTTAATAGCCAATGTCCACGTGGTTAAGAGATCTCGGATACGAAGTTGACTTGGGCTACAAAGGTATTCTGTTGATTTGCTTTTTGAATATTAATTCGCCTTATTCCAAATGCTCCCAAATGCCCTCATATGTAAATAGGCCCTAACAGTTGTTTTATATCTCTCTTCGATATGTCAGTGTGTGAATATTATTGATTATCTACAAAAAGTAGGCCTAATGCATGCACGAAACAAAAATACGGATGGCGTCTATTTAGCCCAAGTTTTATTCTGCGTTGAAAAGCTAGAGAGTTTTAATTGTTACAAAATGGCGATAATACAGGAACTGGCGCTTGAGGGCAGGTTGTTTCGGAAATCACTCCGAGAGTTTAAAGTACAAAATAATCAGTTTGAGCTTAACACGATTCCCTACGAACACGATCCCATCAGGATCAGAAATGATATCGGCAGAAATTTAAAACATGCTCGAAAAACACCCTAATGATAAACGAGTCGACACAGGCTGTTAAGGATGTGATCATGGTGATGTTACAGTAGCTTTATCAAAAATTCAGAGCTCGTTGTACATCATACTGAACATCGTGAAAGTGTGAGAGTAATCACCTTTCATCAAATATATGGTGTACCATATGGATTTACCATTGAATGAGGCCAATGTACCGTGGTATACCATGGTATTACAACGGTAATTTGGCCTTCACCATGGTACTTTTTTTAAAGGCAACCATGATGTATGGTGAGCTCACGACAAGTTAAGTACGTGTGTAGAGTGACTGTAGCTTACAGGAGCTTTTAGACAAGAGCACGACTTGCTATACATCGTTAGTTGGCGAGAGGCCAGAGCTCAGAAGGATATTACATTGGTTTTCACTGATGGCTGACTCCGACAGGCCGTAGCATTGAGCACTAGGCCTACTATTAAGCTCAATATGGCGTTGCCTCTCGATAAATATCGCGTTTTTGTTAAGTCTATATAACACAGAGAAAAGCCAAAAGTAGTTGAATCTCATCCGTCAAATATCGCGAGGGAATGCGATACTAATCGCAAGGGAACGCGATATTATCGCGAGAGAACGCGGTATTTATCAAAAGGGACGGTACAAAGCAAGGGAATTAGAAAAACCAAAAACTTAAAGACTTCATGCCTAGTAGTTTTGGTCTTTGGCACTTCAAGCGTATGTTTGGGACGTATTAATTGTATCGGTGCTCTTTGATTAAAAATAAATTATTTAAATAAGAGGGATTCAATAAATCTCTATAATAAGAAGGGTCCGCACAGCACTTCTTTTTTCAATTTTTGTTTTTTGCTTCTTCTATACATAAAACATAAAATGGAACATAAACGTTCTATTCATGCCTTTCGCTTTTTTTCCCTCTCTTGCATGAAATTAAATAAAAAAATTAACAATTATCTTTCAATTTTGCTTCTTCACTGATTTCTCCACTGCACATGCGTAATTGATTGAAATACATTTTGAGTGGCATTGAGTGTGTGGCGTTATTTTAAAATACTGCTAAAAGCGTTTGATAGTTCTGCGATGTAATTTGGTTTAAAATATCCGGCGATTAGCATATTACTTATTTTGTGCATAAAATAGCAAAGTCATTGTGACACCTTTTTCGAGATCGTCGCGCTTGCGTTATGCGCCGCGTCTCTTGTGTATCCGGGGCATTTAATCCTGGTCCGTTCAGACGGCAATGGTAATCCAGATTGAATGCTGAAAGAGGATTCAATTCACATATGGAGGAGCGGGAATGGAGCGCGATAAAATGCTCCATGTGTGCGTTCAGACGGCCATAGCAAAACAGGATTCGATCCACATAGCGCAATTGATCCGGATTAAATGTTGCCGTCTGAACGGGCCTTTATATTAAGAAGATTTTAAATCAGTTTTAAAGCATCGAGTTGTCTGGCTGCCTTTTTTTTCTTTCATATATCGCATAATTTACGGAAATGTACCGAATATCACTACATAAATGGGGCTTCTTTATGAACGTGCCGGTAATATATACCGGTGAAGGTTTTAGCAGATGGTAAAATAATCAAAAAGTCATGGGACATCAAATTTGTCAAAGCTTTTTTTATTGTTTGTTTAAGAATTTGAATTAACCGTTCAGATATATATATACCTTTTATAAATATGGTACATATTCAATTGAAACTTTCTCAAACTACAAAAAAGTTAATTACTGCCTGCGTAATCCGCTAATAAAATTAAAACTCCACTAACTGTTAAACGAGATGGTAGCTTAAACTTAATAAGCACACAATTTATCACTAAAATGACATTCGTTACCTCAAATATATAATTCAGCGTTTTCCGTCGTTATAATTAGTCGCAAAGCGCTCTAGACGGTCGAAGACATTTGTATCCAGCAGCGTTAGCTTAAACCATACGGAAGCCAGTTTTCGTATATGGATCACATAGGAACTTCCAGCAAATTTCTGGTTTTATAAGCTCTTTCAAAACAATTTTTTAAATTAACCAAATGGTGTCTATGGGATTGATGTAAAAGTGATATTTACTCCCCAGAGAAGGTTGAAATTTACACGGTATTTCCTTTCCGAAGACACCATGTAGCTAAGAAAATTTTTTGAAGTATTTAAAAGGTTGGACTTTTGTCGAGTCTGTCTTTATTGTGATGGGTACCCAAGTAAATACAAAATTTTACTTTGATTTTAAAGAAAAATCGTAAATAAAAATTTTCAGTTTATGGTAAAAATGGAAAGTTCCTAATTTGTTCTATCTGGGAAAAATACAGAAACTCGCCGATTTTCCTTGTATAAATAGTTCGAGCCCATTTAGCGGTCAGTGGGGCTTTAATAAAATTCAAATGAGTGCAACAGTGAATTAGTTTTTAAAATTCAAAGAACGCGCAAAGATCTGCCGACAACCTGTCTAATCAGGATCCTGTTGGCACTTATTTTATATTTATATTGCATCTTTAAGAAAACATACTATGGTAATCTAATGAAGTTAATGACACTTTTCACAATAATTGCAGGCGTTACTGTGTAAAGACACTCGCGTAGTCGGCCAATCGGATGTTGACTTTAAATGAAGTTCACCTCTCTTTCAGCCAATTGTTTGTATTGCACGTTTTTTGTCAATGATATCAGCCAATGAGCTAGCTTTATTTTCTGCTCATCACGTTGCTCCCACACATCAAATTCATTCAACCAGACTAAACTGTTTTATCTTCACTGTGAATAATTTGTTAAAAACCGACAAAAGGAATAGTTTCTTCTATTAAGGCTACATCCAGGGTATTTATGTGTGTGTGCTCTGGTGAACACCCATAATACTATACGAGTGATAACCAGAGCGGAACGTTAATAAATAAACAAATGCCTTTAACCATATAAAAAGACAACCACAGATAGAGAAACTATACAACCGGAAGTTCATATTTGCAATAGCACAGTTGTCCTAATTTGACGATTGATGTCAGTTAATTATAGCTAGTCAGTACATTTAATCAGAATTTTATAGGTAAACCTATAGTTTTGATTTCCTATTTTTCTTTGAAATCCAAGTAAAATATTGTATTCACTTGGGTACCCATGTTAATAAAGACGCGCCACAACATTTACGACAACTGAGCACGAATAGTTTAAGTTAACGCTGTTAGATACAAATGTATTTGGCCGTCCAGAGCGCTTTATGACAAATAACAACAAAGGGAAACGTTGCTTTATATAATAAAGGTAACGACATGTCATTTTTGGTGATAGTTTGCTTATATTGTTTAATTTACCATCTCGTTTAGCGGTTAGTGAGGCTTTAATGGCCAATCAATACACTACATCCGAATTGTATAGGTAAACCCGAAACTGTAGGGGAGACCGGGGACAGTTGTAACACTTTTGGCAAAATACGTCTTTCTAACTTCGTTAAACTGCATTGAGTTTTTAAACATATTTGAAATGAAAGATGCATGTTTCAGTATAAAACAGCACTGGGTTTGAATTTATTAAAGCGAGTTGATTTTAAGCTATTCACAACTAAACAAAGGAAGTCAAAGTGTTACAATTGCCCCGAGGCAGGAGCAATTGTACCAGTGGCTAGGGGCAATTGTACCACATATATTTATATAAGCCAAATTTTTTTGTCTTAAACATATTGGAAGTTTAAATTTGATTTAAACCTAAATTTAACATGTTTCCGTTCATTTAACAAAAGTTAACGTCCCGGACTGTTGCATAAGGAGCATATTTTAGTATTTATTACATTTTAGTATTTAAGCTGGATTTTAACTTTTATTGTGCCCCGCCAATTTAGAGGTAGGGGTAAATG
>JAVFBY010305531.1:0-16980 GCA_034781015.1 Tonicella lineata
CATGTATACCATGGACAATTTTACGAAAAATCAGTGAAAATGAATTTAATCAAATCATAGGTCAACTCATTTTATTTGTTGTTCTTCTTGAGTCTTTAAATATGTATATAAATGCACAGAGCACAAATGTCAAGGTTTTGTTGCATTTGTTCATACATGCCTCAAATCCTGAAGTCTGAGGATTCATATTTGCTGCAGGTTATTGCATATGTCTTGCAGAAGCAAACTTTTAGATTTTATTTTAGATTGATTGTTTGATGTTAACTGCCATGGTCTGGGGTATTTCGCTTGTATGACTGTGTGCCAGTGAAATGGATGGAGAAAACCACCCTTGTCGTCGACGTCACAAGCCAGAGACAAGGACAGGAAGGAAAAAAAGACATCACAACAATTCGGCTTCCTGATGCCATTAGCTGTGCAAGCACCAGTTCATCCACAAACTCTTACCAACCATCAACTTTAAGTAACGCATAAATGTATTAGAAAAAAGTAGGGGGGGGGGAAGATGTAGATGCAAAAGTTATGGGATACAACAGAGTTTGGCTCAACTAATTCAGCAAATCATTGTAGTAATAATTGAATAATAATTTTAAAATCACATGAAAAGAAGTATCTTTACTTTTGAATTCTAGTCTGGGATGTGTAAATATGGCACTGGTTTTGTAAATTCAGCATTTTTGCAGGCTTACAAACCCAGCCAAATTAGTGCTTATAATGAATTAACTCACTAATCCAGGATCAGAGATGGACCATTAACATTGATTGATCACATAATTCAGGATTAAACTTAAGAGCTTTGGGGAAATATGTCAATAAATGTAGTTGGTTAATATGTTAGTTTGGTTCCTATTGTTTTACAAGTATTACTATTTCCCCACAGCATTTAAGTACCAATGTGTATAAAACATCTACAACCTTATTTTCACCTTGCCCTGAGAGATTGGGGATTTAAGCATAATATTTGTGGGATCTCTGTTGTATGACTTTCATGTTTAAAAAAATAAGCCACACTGGCACAGGCAAGTCAATTATTTAAAAATTGTTAAATCATATTCTAGATTAGCTCTCAGAATCAAACTTGAGTTGTCCTACTTTTATGTTTATAATCAACATCTAATCTCTCTTAATTTAATAAAGCTTCTATTAAAGTTCTGAGAAAACGTTTGTAATCATCAGTGATGTAGGTCTCCAGACCGGTCTCGGTCTACTAATCATACACTATTCTTGCCACTGGTATTTGTCTTCTTATGCTTTAATGTGTAAACTATGAAATTCTTATAATGCAAACTTAAAAGGTAAATAACGAGAGGGTTTATTCAGAAATTTTAGATAATACTTGACAATTCCATGCATAAAAAAATATTTTAGTTGTCCAGGGACAGAAATGCCTTACATTACAACACAATCATGGTATAACATCCAACTTTGACGAAACCTCTTCTGCAGTGGAGGCGAACAAAGTATTAACACGCCACTACTACCTCCTTATTAAGCGATTTTATATTATTGTCTATATTAACTCGCCTGTAAGGAGGTAGTAGTGGTTCGTTAATAGGTAGCAGTGGCACGTTAATACCTTGTTCACCTCCACTGCAGAAGAGGCTTAGTCAAACTTGGATTCCCCCATAGTATGTTAAATCATGTTTTGTAATGTATAGCATTTCTGTTCATGGACAACTAAAATAATCTTATTTGTATGGAATTATCAAATGTTATCCAAAATTTATGAAGAACCCACTTGTTATTTACATTTCCCCTGTTTTAAGAACACATGAGGCTTATTATTCCTTTAACTGTGTGTGTAAATCTAAACATAAACAATTATTTATTGTACAGACATAAAACATGTTGAATTAACCTTTTGTTTGTGTTTTCTTATCAAGAGCTGTGTGGCAAATTTGTTATATCTTTACAGTTTATTTGTGTGTTGTGCCTAACTTGGAACTTGACTTTTTTCTGTTTTCTGTCATCTCTTCCAATAAAAAATTGTCATAGCCTAAGCAATCCTGGTCACAGAAACAGCATTTGTCTGTGGTGCTTTATAATGTAAGTAACAGTAAGTTCCACACTTTATCTCATTATTGGAGTGTAATTGTCTGGCACATTGGCATTTATCGTTGCCATGGCAATGTGGTTTCCTTCACTCATTTGGCTAACAACTGTAACTAATTACAAGAATTACTTGCCAACTAGTAATCATTCTAAATAACGTTGTCAAGATACATTTACTTGAAAAATTAATCTGAAATAAGATTGAAATGTTGTAACCAATGTATTAATAAGTTGCCATCCGCGGGGACGTTATTCTTGTTAATACCACCCTCCGCTTTTAAATTGCCTGAAAGACATATAACTGAAAGTATAGGTATAGGCCTATTATTCTGGGGTATTTTGCTTCTTAATATTGTCCAATGATATTTTGCGTCTTGATATATTCTAGATATTGCCCTGAGATGTTTTGCCTCCAGATATTGCACTGGGATATTTCGAGCGTATTCGTGTTGTTCTGAAGTATTTTCGACCAGATATTGTCGTAAGAGAATTTGATACGAGATATATTGTCCTAGAATATTTTGCTAGATATTCCTTTTGGCGACTTATAGCGTCTAGACATTGTTCTAAGAGATTTTGCGTGGTAAAGGCCTTTTATCCAGGGATATTTTGCTTCTAGATAGACCTGACATTGTTCTAAGAGATTTTGCGTGATAAAGGCCTTTTATCCTGGGATATTTTGCTTCTAGATAGACCTATTATTCAATGATATTTTGCGTCTTGGTTTTAATAATCCTGTTGTCCTGCATCATCCGAACACATGGTACCTCTAGACGTATGTATACACGTATAACTAATAAAGACAGGTGTATTAACCTTGGCTCGCGAAGTCAAGTTTTTTTGTGTTTCGTAGGAGAGTATAAACTTAGCTAGTCAAAAATAATTGGTAATTTTGTCTATATATGTCATCCTTGGTGATTTTGCGCCATGATGATTCCGGAAGAGTTAGCAGGGAACAGGGTAGTCCTGGAACTCAGGCCGATTAAAGCCTTTTGTTAGTATTCCATATGCCTGGTTATTAGCTTTAACGATGAAAGCCGGGGATATTATTTTTTTCATCGAAGATGAAAGTTGTTCATCTAGGGTCAAGGTAGATTTTCGAACCGTCGGGGTATGATACTTTTGGAATTTTTTTTATCTCCATCTGATAAAGAATTTTAAAAAATTAATAAATAAAACAGGAGAGTTAATTCTGTCACTGTCCTGAAATATTGTGAGCATTAATTCCTTGGATTTTTTAAGCCAATAGACTATAGCCATATAATATGTGACGAATTTTGCACGTCCTGTTAACTGTTAATATTAGTTAATAGGCCTACCTAATGCTTTGAGGACACATTTTTTGCAAATAGCCTATTTCCATGAGTATTTTAAGACAAATATTTGTAGAAAATGCCTAATCGACGACATTTGCTCCGGCGACAATTGCTCTGGCGACAATTGATTCGATGACATCTGATAATGTTTATACAAAAATACAACATTAATTGCGGAGTAATGGTCATAGTATAGCTAGTGAGCTTTACAGGCAAAACTCATGTAACTCCGCACGGTCAGGTTCGTGCGAAGAAATAACTTTGAACTCAACGCCTTTTCCCAGGCGGTTTGCCCGTCCTGTGTATAGTTTGAAACTCAACAAAACATTTTAGAACTATTTCATGTATTAAAAACTTGATCTTTGGTACTAATATTTTAAAAAATCCAAATAATTCCGGGACTTTTTCGAATTGAGCCGCAATCTTGCTTCTCTCGTTGACAAACAATTTCGCTTTTTAAACATCTTCACTGAGAGAGTTTTCACATATAAACGTCTCGGAAAGTTCAGTTGTACCAAACAAAATTATAAATGACTATATATGCTGATAAATAAAAAAAAGAAAGAAATTACAACTTTTCGTTCAGCACTGCTCTGTATCCTTAGGCCTATGTAAGGCTACGTAGTAGACTTATAATGATATACAGAACTCTGCATCTACGGCTCTATGAGCTCAGGGGCACAAGAAAGCCGATTTGTTGTGCATGGGATCTTACACTGTAAATTTGCGTGTTTTTATCCTCTCTTTCTCTCCCTCTCATTTGTGTCATATTTGGTTTTGGGTCATTGTTTTGTATATCCTATCCTGTAAGTGTTTGTTGCGGGGGTGGTTTCCTACACAAATTACTCAATTTGGGTTCATACTCGTTCCGGACAATATCAATATATTTTTAAGCTACTAGCAAGTTTTTTCAAACATTTCTTCTATCATACAAAAATGACATTAAATTCCAGTTTTAAAACTACAAAGAAGCACAAAAAGGTTTAAATTCTCGCTTAATCAGGAAAACACTGCTCAATATAGCCTAAATAAGTTTAAGACAATATGCTTTACTCTATTGTCGAAATCAACAAAACAATCCCTGAGAGAGTCCCAGAAATATGTGATAAAATCTATGCCCTGAAGCTCCATGTATCAAGAGGTCATATGTCAGAGTTCAGGGTGCGGGTCATTTGACAGCGAGGTCATGCCCTTCAGAGGTTAAGCTTAACAACGCTGTTTTATTATCAACCTGTTCAGTGGAGAACCTATGGAACTGCATACATGTGCGCTCTTATCCGTTAAGACAGTAAATAAACTATAGCAATGGCTTATAGCGTATTTTTAAGTTTGCACCAAAAACGCTTTGGAATAGTGCAATGACGCAACACATGATAAAGGATTGAGCAGTTCTCAAGAAAATTACTGTGGTTTAATAAAATGGTAAGTTGCTTCGAAGAATATTGCAATGTTATTCAGTATTGGAGGTCTGTTTCAATATGTATGTTGACAGTGTTACTATATTTTTAATTACTTATGCATTGACTATTGTATTCGAAAAGTTATGCAATAAATACCTTAAAACGCCAAGTTTGTCGTCACTAGCGGTAGCCTAAATTCCTCTGTACACACACATTTTAAGTATGGATAATTAGTCAATAAGTTCAATTCTGTTCGAATTTCAAGATAACGGTGTCCAGGGCATCTATTTCTGTCGGAATTTTGTTTAAAAAGTTGTTCTTATAGGCAAATCTAATTACTTTATTGTGGGCGAATATATATCATGAAGAGAAACTTCATTGCATTTGAATGTCTGGATCCGTTTCCGTAAATCGTTTCCCAAATTGTCGCCAATTTAGAGATATAAGAAGAATATGGTATACAGGCGGGGGAATCGTATCTATCATTGTGATTATAATATTCAATGCTTTCGAACGGTAGTTTTAATTTATTTTAGCATCACAGTTACAGGTTGTTGTATGCCATGCAGAGGTTTCTGATTTTATTTCTCTCAAAAAGTTTAGTGTTCATTAGGGCCTACATAAATTCTATAGCTCTTTTGCGTTTCAATTTAATTTATTTCACCAATACAAATATATAATAACAAATTATAATTCGCAGGGCTTGTTGCTTATTTATTTCCAGAATGTCTTTACAATGATGGCGCCTTGTCGTGGATTCTCTATAGTCGTTATAGTAGTGTTGTTTCTGGTGGGTAACATGAAGTGTCAGTCGGGCTCTGGTGAATTTAGCGGCAGCGGTGGAAGTGGCATTGAGGGAAGTGGTGCTCAGCAATTATCTGACCCCAGTAAGTATTGGCTCCCGGGTGAATGTCCACTCATACAACTTTCATCTCCGGGGATCCCGTTACAGTTATATCGAAGGCCTGCAGCCTGTTTATAATACCAGGAAATGATACCCGAGTTTCAGGTCTGGATACGGTTGCCGTAAACCAAGATTAATGCTAATAGCAGATTGGCTAATCTAGGAATAAAGATACTGCCTATCTTCAACATTTAGTGAGGTCAGCTTATCCTAAATCATAAAGTATTGGTTTAATCTATTAATAACGCTTCGAGTATAACTGGATCATGTGATATACTAGTAGTATTGGTAGGCCTATACATACCGGGTTTCCATAACTGTCTCCAGAACAATACATTATTGATTTTGACTCTGTTTATATTTATACGTACCAAAAGTTACCAATATCCGATAATCCCACCTCTCCAAGCACCTGCACCACGTACTACCAATATATGGGTAAGCCTATATATTGGATTGGTGGTGCTTAACGTTTAACCGTACTAATATATATTTTGAGTAAATCACAGGGAAACTTGCGTCACTTACTATAGACACAGACCACAGTTCAATTAAAATAAACGTTTTCATAGTTTAAATTAATGCATTCATTATCATTGTTTGTGCTCATTAAGGACTCAATTTGGGTTTACTGTCAGTTAAATGATTATTCAGATAAATCTCCTTTGTTACAGTTTGCGGGTCTATTGTTGACTTGGTCTTTGTTGTGCAAGGATCCGGCGAAATTGGTTTTGAAAACTACGATTATTTGCGGGAAGCTGTGGCTCAAGTTATTTCATTCTTCGCACTGGAAAGTACTGATGGCTTTTGTATTTGGGTGATTGTTTACGGAGCAGAGAGTCGAGTAGAAATTCCACAGACTTGTGAAAGAAACTCAGCCATTGGGCAGGCAAATTTCTTAAGATTCTCTGATGATCCTGGTTCAGCTGCTGGCGGAGCCATAGAGTTGATGAGAACACAGTTTATGACTTCATCTCGAGTTAACTCTGCCGCTAAACTCGCAGTACTCCTTTCATCAAAGCCCCCTGACGATCCAAATGAATTTGCAGGACAGATAGCATTGGCTCGCAATGAAGGCGTACGAATTCTTGCCGTCGCCATTGCTGGACGAATTACTGAGGTTTTTCCAAATACAGTCGTCGACAGATTTTTACTCATGGATAGTTATTCAGCATTTAACGACAATCCCTTTGAAGTTCAAAACTCCGCATGCGATTTACCAGGTAATACATGATTATCATTTTTATGGACTGAAAGTTGTACCAATTCGTCGTGCGTAGATTATAAAATCACTCAAGTAATCGTATCACTGGTCATTTATGGTTTGCATTAGCCATTACATTCAGCTCTCCATTGCATGCCTTTTATTACGTCAACTTAGGCGTATCACCAACAGTTTTTCTTATCGGTTTTTCGTATATACACTGACAAATAATCTTACCTGTTAGGAACGCTAAACAAAAATTAATTATACAAACATTGCATGTTTGAGAAAGGAAGTTCATGATTTGCCAGCCCAAGCCTCTATACTAAGATGTTCAGGAGGGGTGCATGAGGGGTGAGTTGAACATCAACAGTTGCGAGATGACATATCCTTCTTCATTTCGTTACCAAGCATGCAATACTTTGTAATTAGGCATAGTAACAACTCAGAAAATCAATGGTGAATTCATGATAAGTCCGGTTTAAGTTTGATTTTATCGATCAAACCATCATCATGAGTTGACAATGATGATGTTTTGATAAGTAAACCAACATGTTGAGTAAAACATGACCTCATTCTCTTTATTAGAAGTTGTTACTATGTTTTGTTATGTAAAGCTTCTCAACGAAAGTCGTAACATTGTAAAGTAAGCCTTTACCGAATTGGCTCTATTTGGCGATTAAGCTTCAACCACACACACTCATAGAATACAAACACCTATCAGTTAACGTCTGTAACCGTACAAGTTCCTTATCTACCTTTACAAGACCATCTTAGACTTTGAGATAAACGTCCGACAACTAGGCCATATATCATTTAGTTTTGTGTCCAGATAAGGGACGTCTGGCGGGCGGATGAAGGTCATTTTTGTGCATGTGCTTATTTTTATTCATGAAATTTGGGAGCCAAAATTAACGTAGGTTCTTGGATCCAGTCATTCCAAATTATTCCATACATAGCTAACATTTCTTCACTTCAGATTACTGCAGCACTTCAACTAGTACGCTGATAGCAAACCCCCGGGAATGTTCATCATTCCTTGTATGTCTGCGACTGGGTCCCCCTTTCCCAGAGTATCTGCTGACACCTTGTCCACCGGGGCTGTTTTTCAACAAACGAAATGGTGTTTGTGATTTTCCCTGGTTTTCACGCTGTCTAGTTGGTATGTACATTTGTTTAATATTTATTCACGGAATTGCACAGAAATAAATCATTGTCTTCTCTCCAGGTGTGAATAGCTTAACAATAAAACTGGATATTAGAATATATTGAAAAACTTGATATAACAACTATATGTCAGTACCATATGATGCATGCATACAGGCGCAACACCTTGCGATGCATGTAGGCGTCATTTTTGACTACCCTGTGCCAGTGCGATTTACTTTTTCAAATATATAGAATTAAAGTATGTTTGACTCAGAAATTCAAACATCAAGAAGCTATACTCAATATCACTTCATACCAAACTGATTCAAGCATTTGCCGAATCTCACATTACTTTTGACCTATTGCTTGAATTATTGGATAGGCTTAAGACTATATTTTATTTCCAAAGGATTATGTCAGCATTTACAAAAATATATAAGGCAAATGGTGATTGACATAAGAAATGGATTACACCGCTTCGAAACTTCATTTATAATACCGGGTATATGTTGTTTTTCTGTTTGGTTTTGTTTAAATAGACACTTGTTTTGAGGATGAGTTTGCTGAAGTTCCTGACATTGGGGGATGTGCACGGTTTAGGACGTGTAGAAACGGCCGAACACTAGACAGTGGATGTTGTCCTGCGGGGAAGAGATTTGTGAATGGCCAGGGTTGTATCATTGACGCCTCTTGTACTACAGACTGTTCATCGAGTAGGGCCACCATCGTAACGCTAAGTCCCGGTAAGATTTCACACAGAATAAATGTGTATATTATCCCTGGAAACGTGTCTATACATTTGTGAAAACGTATATAGACTATAAACTGTTTCAATTCCATTTACTTTCATGTCGTCATGAGGGACAAAGTTTCGTGCATTTTATGATATTCCCATCTTCCCCACCTACAATTAAGGGTCAATCCGTATATTAGACAGGACTATCGTGTTTTCTCTTTACGAAATGAAGATATGTCAACCATTTTAATAAAGCATAATGTTAACTTCGAAAAATATAGAGGCAATTCATGATCGATTCAACGCTTCGGTTTATTGGTCAAACCATCACCCGGAGTCATTATAGTCAACCATCTTCGTTTCCAAGTTTCCTTTGGGAAGATGGCGACCCATGCAATGGAATGAAGAAACAATGTCAAATACTAGCTCGTGGCACTCTTTATTGAAATAAAATATGTCAATTATCTCCCCAGAGCCCGGGTGTGATCGATCAACTGTGGATAACTATCCGGATTGGTTCATAGAGTCAGGACAACTAAACACATGTGATTACAACAAGGTATTTCACTCTGCTTTGTGTGAATGTACCAGCAGAACATGAGGTAAGAATGGCAAATTTTTTTATCAAACATTTTAGTTGACAAGCAGAAATGCTTACTTACTTACTTGTTTATATTATTGGCATGTCCATTCCAAGCAGAAATACTCTTTAAGTGATGCATTTGATTGTCGATATGATTTAGTTGGAACAGTTAGTTAAGTACAACTCAAAAGTATCGTCCCAGTCCCGCAATACTCCCAATATTGCACCTGTGTGTTCTTTCCACTATCAGATTGCGTCTTAATTTTCTACCGGCACAGGATTATAGCAACAGTGGGAACAAGTATTATTCGCTTTATAATATCCATGTATTTCGACCGAAACCGAAAACTCTTGCAGACAAACACCTTTCGTGTTTCCAAGCATGTATCAACAAGGAACCAGAACCTTAAGGGGAGTTGCGATCTATCCTTACTTTTTAATTGGGTAACGAATAAGCATCAAGAACGAGTCAATAGTTTTTATTGTGGAAAAGGTAAATAATTGTATATGGAATGCATGTAACATATATTACCCAATAAAACACAATTACTTTATTAATTATAATGTACAATGGTGTTTTGTTGTTTAGGTGCATGGATGAAGGATATACATGGCGACACTTATACATACTATACTGTTTAACAAGTATGGACAGAATCTGGAATATATATTCTTTAACAAATGTGGACAGACTCTGGACGAATTCCGCACAAGACACAACCAATTCCGGAGAATATAGATTCATCTATAGCAAGGCAGAAATAGGCCTATACATTTGCAATGGAGTGGAATAGGAACAATGATGAAGCCACAGACAAATATCCCGGTGAAAGACTGCAATTTTGTTTGTTTCTAGTTTATTTTCGAGGATGACCAACGGGTATAAACCGGTTTACAGGCTCCGTGTCTGATTGTACTAGTTTATTTCGTCAGAAAAGCCCTGTTCATGTAGTTGTATTTTCTTTTTATTTAGATATATATTGTTTTCGTTTTCTTACATTTTATACAAATATTCGGTGAACGACTCCCCCCTCCCCCGGTGAATATTGCTTACATTATTGTGTATCATTTCTGACTAATCTTCGTACATTTGTAAATATCAAAGAGGACCAGGTTTCTATAAGTGTTCGAAATCGGACAACAGGATTTATGTACACAGAGACTCGACTCCCTGGGTATTTTGTGTGTATTTTGGTTTTTTGTTTTATATGATATATGGGACATACGTTACAATGCATAAGGGCATAGAGAGAAGGGAGGGAGCTGCCAATTTATGTCAGACTCCCTCTCCACTTCACCCCTAAATTGCGATAATAAATCATTAAAAAAAACACTCAAACTTTATCTCGTTGTCTTCCTTTTAATGACTGGCCATCAATCTAGAAATATTGCTTGATTTCACTCATTATGACGGCTTGCTGGCCCAATGGATGAAGGACAACTGTCTTCGTCATAGACACGCATATTCATAATGCATAACATCACCACATGTTGCCATTTAAATTAGAAATGTATTAAATGAAGCTCCCACCAACCACTCTTCATCATGAAAGAATAATATTTGAATACAAGTACATTCCTATGCCGGTTTTTCCTCTTTTAGGTTACCTTGTCAAATAACACGTATGATACCCATGCCTCGAAACGTAGCCTGTATAAGCATGTATAAGCACACAATGTGCCTTAAAAAAACTGTAGTGAACACTTTCCTTTCGTCTAAGAAAACTGTAACTTCTGCAAAGCATACAAATAAACGGGTATGTTATATATCGTCGAAAATATTCATGTTAACAGCGTTGTCAGTCTTTTCGAACGGTCTACCCAATGGCTGTCTGAATCGGCCTGCCTCTAACCTTGCCACCACTCAGTGCGGCTTCGGTGAACTGAACTGAACTATGGTGCTTTTTCTTCGCCGCTCTGTACGTAGAATTGTTGTACCGATCAGAAAAGACCCCCCCCCCCAAAAAAAAAATAAAAAAATAATAAATATAGTTTCGAAGATACCCTTAGAAGTAACAGCTTTGTAGGACAAAAGGAAAATATCCCTAACAGTGATTAAATGCAATATAGCCGAATAGAACTAAGTAGGCATAAATACGTCTACAGAGGTATGTTTGTTTGGAGTTTAACACCGTGCTCAAGAGTATTTCACCTATATGACGGCATGCCAAACCGTAGCGTCACTGGCAACGCAAAAGACGAGGCGAGGCGAGGCTAGGCAAAAAACAAAACAAAAACACAAAAAGCTCTCCACCCACCGTCTACTACGGAGCTACATAACTACATATAGGCCAAAGAGAGCAGCGACACACCAGGAACAACAAAGTAATAACAGGACTAAGACAAAATGCTATAACTGGTTTAGAGAAATTTTAATTTCATAACAATCTAAACAAAGAAACAATTCTGTTGAAATGTCCATAATTAAACATGTAATTTGAATACACAGGTATGTACAAAGGGAGCAAAAGAAAATAACTTCACCTGAAAAAATTACAATACTTTATAATTTATATATAAATGGGAATTTAAATGTGACATTCTAGTTGCATGCAACGGCCATGTTGATATGAGAACCGAATTAATATATACCCAGATCAGTTGGCTTGATTGTGATTTGTATTACGGAGGCATGACCTTAGACAACTGTGCAAAAAGACAGTGAGTAAATTTACAGCGTTAGATGCCAACAAGTGCTGTTTACAAAAAAAACAACCCATTATTGAGAAACGTTATAATTTCTGTGCCGTTCGATAATATTCATTTAACAGCATGCAAAATAAACAAGGATAGCTGTGAACCAGGCATTTGGCTTCTATAGTGTAAAGTTATGGCGTGAGCTAATAACTCAGTGACTAATTGGTTCAAAAACAATTCCACACTGACACAGCTAGTCAGAGATGCAAAAAGTAAAAGTAAAAATAAATATTAATTGGTAAATTGGATTTGCGTTTTCTATGACAACCACTCTCCTAAAAAAGTGAAGGAAAGATCAGGCACCTAACACCACCTGTTCAACACAACAAAGTGATTGATCGGGGGTCCATTAAAGTGACAGCAGTTTTTTTTTTGTCCACAAAATATTGCCCAGGGCCAGTGGAATCCCAATATTAACTGTATACCAATAGTGTGAAGACAATTTATACCAGAAAACTATTGAACGAAGTGTGTTTATTTTAATAGAATACTGGACTGCAGTATCGTCTCAAAGTCTGTCACATTAGGTCTTATTGGAGGAAACCATCCTTGATGTCATTGGCAATATCCAAGACTCGACATGACAATGACAGGCCCAAAAAACAGGACACCACAACAAATCTACTTCCTGATACTACTTCACACTGAGTGCACCAGGAAGCTCCTGTCCAGCCACCCAAATATGCTCAATAAAACAATTCTGTGTAATTTAATAGTTAACATCCCCTGGAGATATGAAGGTATAATGGTACATGCAGCCTTATAGTAGCTGCCTTATTCTGGTTATCTACTTTATATCTGTGCAATGTTACAAATCGACATGTCATACATTGTATATCAAGTTAAGTTACTCGGAGATTTATATCTTTATTATTTAAACAGGAATCGGTATTAAACAAAAAACGAGTACATATTTAATTATGCCTAAAAAAACAAAATATTCGGTTCAGTAAAATAATCCTTCAGACATTTAAAAAAAAATACATTTTCTATTATTAAAATGGCAAAAATTATTTTTATACACTTCCTACACTGCACATTTTGAATGGATTTACAGACTTGTTAAACTACCATATAGCATTATTCTAATTTTGGGGGTTTTAAAGTTGATCAGTTTTCCAGTTTATACTAGTGTTAATACGTCATAATTCCAAACCTGGCAATTCAAAGTTGTTCCATTCTCTAGTTAGAGCCTAAACTGCCTAAACGACATAGAGACGGACGGACATGATGACTATAATACCCATATGACAATTATTGTCCAAAGGGTAACAATCAACTTGCATATATTATTTTGTGAGATATTATACATCAAGTTTATGAGTATTTTACAAACACTTTTTATAAGCAAAAAGTTCACATTGTCCTCTGAATCCCCCAAGTTCTTACATGTAACTCAAATATGAACCCAACGTTTTTTTTTTAACACAATCAATGGAGATAAAATGAGAAAATTAGAACCATTTATATCTGCTCATTTAAATAGAGTGGTTTAAAAAATGTAAAATAAAAATGAAACCTTAAACAACAAAAAAATGACATTTTGTATGTTGAACATCTGTCAGACTTAGTATTTTGGTTATTTTGGGGAAATACGCTTTACAACATATCTTATACCAGCAAATTGTGTGGACTTTGACCCCGGTGGAAAATAATAACATGTCGGCTACAAAATCCAACGCTTTGAGAGTGAATAGAATGTTGGTATGTAGCAATGATGATAAACCTCACAAAATCAGCTGTTATTGAAATAAAAATATGCATTTTGTTAAACTGCACAACATTTACAAAGAAAAAAACAAAAAAAATCAAAAAAAACATCACAAGACTGTAATTAGATTATCTCTCACAGGCTTCAACTGTTTCAATAATATAATAAAGAATATGAAGTTCTGCAGAAGAGTGTTCCAGAATATGAACAGTGTCAGATGCCGAAAGAAAACATATTCTAAAGAGAAAACAAGGTATTTTAACACAAAATCAATCAACTTTTATTGTTTATTAAGTGCTTCACCAAGGGTTTTTGAATCCTGGGTATTCAACCTATAATGGAGTGACTAAAAATGAATTTCCAACACTGAACAGCATGAATCCTATCCAGAACTGTGAAAATGAGTTGCAAGCTTCTTCAGAACAGAAACTAGAAACACAATGTACTGTGTATTTCCAATTGGAATTGGAGGAACTTTACTCTTTATCTTTACCAAGTTCTTCGTCTCCTTCCATCATTCCTGTTATATTATTTTGAACGTCTTGTGCCCAGCTCACATTGTATGTTGTCACTTTATCGTCAGCCACAACTGTAACAGAGTCCATTTTTTCATGATGCATTTCTGACCTAGCTTGAGCCAAAGCTTGTTGAATCGAAATATCTTTCTGAGCTCTTTCCTCCATTACAGCCCTTGATAGAGCCATTTGTGCCTCAATCCGTGCAGCACTTACGGCCTGAAATAAAACAGAAAGTGATCAATATTGGCAAAAGTAAATGTCACTTTCTTTAGAATGCTAAAGCTTTGAAATAATTGCTGTGTCAGAAAGCAGTATTTTTGGATTCGGGTTCAATTCAAGTAAAGTCTGCAAAATTTCAGGACTAGAATCTGTTCTTACTTTTAACTAAGAAAGTGTTATGTCTACATAACGAAAATACTTTCAGTTGGTCTTTGTATGTTGTACACAATTCAGAAAGATTTGGGAAGATGCGTTACTTGGGACTTGGTTAATCCGAGCCATTTCCAAGAGTAAGTCTATAACTTAACAATGACAATAGATTGTTAGTTTGCTGGATTGATGTGTGTTTTATCATGCCATACTTAAGGCAGCTAATTTGAAGACAATACATGTATGTAGAATTTACAGCTGTTTGGCTGGAAATTTATAATGCTATTTTATCTATTAAAGGTTAACAGGAAGCTCCACACAAACACAATCCACGAACTTTTTAAAATACAAGACATCAACATCAAGATGCATTAGCCCGTCAGCCTCCCGCTACCTATCACCCTCTATAATTGGTAATGGCACATTGATATCATGGTATGGCATATTGATATCATAGAGGCGTGCACAAACACAGGGGTATGGCATATTGATATCATGGAGGCGTGCACAAACACAGGGCTATGGCATATTGATATCATGGGGGCATGCACGAACACAGGGGTATGGCATATTGATATCATGGGGGCATGCACGAACACAGGGCTATGGCATATTGATATCATGGGGGCATGCAGCAAACACAGGGCTATGGCATATTGATATCATGGGGGCATGCAACAAACACAGGGCTATGGCATATTGATATCATGGGGACGTGCAGCAAACACAGGGGTATGGCATATTGAGATCATGGGGGCGTGCAGCAAACACAGGGCTATGGCATATTGATATCATGGGGGCGTGCACAAACACAGGGGTATGGCATATTAATATCATGGGGGCGTGCACGAATACAGGGCTATGGCATATTGATATCATGGGGTGTGCACAAACACAGGAGTATATCATATTAATGATGGGCTGTGCACAAACACAGGTTTCAGGTATATGATAAATTAACATGATGGGGTGTGCACAAAAACAGGGGTATGACATATTGATATGATGGGGTGTGCCCCGGCAGAGGGGTATGGCCTATGATATGATGGGTTGTGCACAAACACAGGCGTACTGGTGTATGATATTATTTAACATGATGAGGTGTGCACAAAAACAGGGGTATGGCATATTGATACAATTGGGTGTGCGCAAAAACAGGGGTAAAATTGAAGCGGGTAGACTACATGTCCGACACACGCTATTCTTAAAATAGATTACCGGAAAACAAACTGAGCACATACATCTTGTTTCTCGCTGGCCATTTGCATACGTAGTTGTTGTAAGGCAGCCTCTTTATTGGCCAGGGACTGTAACTTGGTCTGCTCTACCATTATTTTTAACTGTTGTGCTTGTTGTAGAATGTTACTTGCCATCTGAAACAAAGTTTTAATCAAAATAAGACTGATTGATTGATTGGGGTTTAACGCCATACTCAGGGGTATTTCACCTCAAAATAAGAATGGGATTACCTACGACAAACTATCTTTTGAGCAATTTTGAGATAATTGCTACGAAGATTTATTTCAATTCCGGGTTGCTTCATAGCCATAATATCAGTCTCCACAGCATATTAGGCTACTACTGAACATATAAAGGCATTTTGATTGTTTGCATGATTGGTCTTTTTTCTTGTACTCCATCGTATTTCACTTATATAACGACAGATTTTCCACTTCTTACTTTTTATTACTTTATAACATAGAGGAATCCTCAGAAAAACCACCCAAGCAATATCCCGCTGGCTTCCTCATATATACCTAAGCAGGTCCACTAGGCGTTCGTCACGGTATATTATAGGATGATCAGTGGTCAGACTGGCTAACCTCTATGCCAACCAGACCAGTTGTTTGTTTGTTTGTTTGTTTGGTGTCGTCATTCGCTGGGTTATTTCACCAAAATGATGACTTTGCATTGCCATTGTTTTTGTTGGAAAAACCGAGAGAAAAAAACTCATCAAAATCTCCCTGAGATTTGTGCAGTCCATCAGAAAACTTTATAATAAAAAAAAAAGAAAAAAAAGAGACAAATATAATTTTGCAAATAATACAATTTAAGTTATTTCTGTTTCCATTGTGCACTGTTTTATTGTTTTGTTCTGTCAGAAACATCTTTCTATCAGTTTTACAAGAAACAGTCAAATATCGATATGTAAAGAACGATGTATATCGTAATATGTACAATGGTGACTATGTTGGTGACTGGAATTTGGTGGAACAGTAGTATGCAAAGCAGGAAGCTATATTCAAAGTGTGGAGGTTATCGATGCTTGTTTGTTTGGTGTTTAACGTTGTACTGAGTGGTATTTCACCTATATGAATTTGACGACGGCAGGTTTTTGATG
>JAVFBY010305532.1:0-10239 GCA_034781015.1 Tonicella lineata
GCATATGTGTTAACTGTTTTGTTTTTGGTGTTGTTTTTGGTATTTTTTTTTTTACGCCGCCCCCCCCCCCCCCCCTCCCAAAAAAAAAAGTGGGTTTGGGAAATAACGGTCACATTATTACGTCAACTGATAAAAAATGTCACAGAGAATAAAACGTTGAATCAAAATTACAATAATATCTTTACTGGAATGTTATTTTCGGTGAAATTTGAGTGATATTTTTTATCAATACGGGCCGATATAGATACATCAGGCCATACCTGTAATTTGTATAATATCAGAAGCATGCAGAGTTGGGACGACGTTTTCGTGTCCTTATATAAATATAAGACCGAATCAGGTCAACTTTTAAATAAAATCAACATAATACAAATAAATCATTTACCAAGCATGAGTTTTTAATATTCTAAATGTAGAAAAATAATTGAACTGTGATCACGTTTATTAATAACACCGATACAAACTGATAACAATATATGAACTATCGTGATTAAAAGGGTTATGAAAACATGAAATATTCTACACTGGGAGTGACCTACATGTATATGGGCCCATATTTACAAATGACTTTATGGGCATAATTTATTCAATGTGTTCTACTGTGCGACCCTCGATAAATATTATCAGAAGTCCTTCAAGGAGAAGGTAAACATTAACCAGCCTCGACAACTCTCTGACTGATCAGCGCGGATTGTTGAAAGAGTGCCCTCTAGCGAGAAATATAGTGTTACCTCAGAGTACTTTAATGAAGTGTGAAAGCATTGGAAAATCCATCTTAAGATCTAGTTATATGGCTGCCGCGGAAAGTTCGGTGCACAATTGCTGTAACCAGATTCTATAGCGGACGGTCGTGATATGGAAAGACGCTTGTCAAAGATTATATTATACTAGAAGCCTATTAAGGAGCCATTGACTCACATCAACGACACTTTTTTTTTCTTTTTACGCTTTATTTTGTAATGACATGATCACAGTAAGCTAGAAAGTTTATATCCTGAGCAATAACATTTCAGTCATAAAACATATTAAAACATATTTTTTAACATAATGGGAAACATAAACTTTGACGAGACAAAAGGTTTAGTATAAAACGAAAATTCTTTGACAAGTTCTTGTACAGACTTATGACATCATACAATTGATATCATATAATAATATGTAGTAAATGCTCAAGCCCAACTATAATTGGTTATCGAATAATACATAGATATGCAGTCATCTGTGTGCAAATAAATCACACAGACAGGCGTGCTACAATGTAATTGCCCGTACTGCAATGTTGACTTTTTGTCAAAATAGTAAGGAGTGCTGAGTGGACCACTTTTTCCAGGTGGGCTTGGTCCATCAAAATTTAGATGTTTGTCATTCGAATCTCTTGGATAAATAAAATCTATAACAATAGCGTAGTGCCAAAATGCCATTGTAGCCACTTCTATACGATTTCATTGTCTGTCGGCAACTTGCAAATAAAGGACAAGGATTTAGCCTATATTATTAAAGATTGCCTCGAAACAATATTGCGGGGATTCGGCCCCGGCAATCAATCGAACCTCGACCTATTCGACAGCAGCAGTGTTCGTTGATTTAGCTGCAAATGTTGGCTAGCATTATTTTCCATTGTCCTCTAGCCCTGGACGCAACTCGTTGCACAGTAGGTTGCCTCTTTTTTTTGAGTTGTCTCCCTTCCTCACATTTGACCTAGATTTCTCAATGGGGGACTCATAAATGCATCAAAGGGAGATAATATTGGACCCTGACGTCGCGTAATGCATTCGAAAGTGACGTCAGGGCCAAACTTATCTCCCTTTCCAACATGTACGAGTCACCCATTGAATCATATAATCGCTGCAGCCCATGTTAAATATTATTAGCCAATAATTTAATGAAATAAATATTGAGGACTAACCATGCATATTACGTATAACGCCACATTGTTCAATTTTTCTAAGTTCAGTACTCATGAACATTTGTGTGAAATGTCAAATTGTTTTCTCCAGTGGTTTAGGTAGAGAAGGCAGTGGAATAATACAAATAAAAAGACAAAACACGATGTCGTTCCGTATCCCTTAGTATTGAATAAGCCTCCGTTAAGAGCGCTACACGCCATTGAAGCTCAATCCAACACGGATTGATGTAGAAGCACTCTCTGGCGGGTCAATTGGCAGTGGAATCATGGGTAATTATAACGCTTATGTTAACAAAATAAAGATGTCTACTGCGGGAAAGATGTTCGATATAAGATAACTAATGAAAAAGGTTGAAGAATTGCTCACATGTGAATTACATTTAGTGGAAACGAGCAGCGGCCTAAGGTTTTGACGAATTTCTTGTTAAGCTTGCGTACAATTAAGTTATGCGAGCTTCTCGCGGGTATAGGGGCCTTAAAGCAGGTGTTATAGTCTACATGTGTAACTGGGTAGTACTCTGCATGGCTCGTTTTTAATTAACTACATTGTTAGCCAAACCAGTTACTAGTATGAATAAACTTATACAGAAACCTGACAAAATCCAAGTAAAATATGTAAAACAAAACAGGTAGGCAGGCTACATTAACTTTACTGGAGAACAATAAGCATAGTCATACTCATAGATATTAAACATAGCCTGCGGTATAATTTTCACAACGAAGTCCAAACTTATCATTTATGAGGTCAGCAAGGTGGAGGCATTTTGAGAGGTCACCAAAGTTTAAACGCTATTTAAATGACATTGTATTCGTGGAAAATACTGAAAGAAAACTGTTTTACACAAAAACTGATAGAAAAAGGGTAAATATTTGCTTTGAAAGTATGACCTGTTAGTCCGTGCAACACTTGCTGGTTAATTTTGTGTTTTTTTGTTTCTGCTCTACATACAATAAAAAAAATTAACTTTCAATGAGTTTCTACATACACAAGTCGGAAAATCAAAAATGAAATATTGTTCCTTCAATTCATGCCTTTCCTTTTTTCTTCCTAGCTTTCATTAGACGAAAATCCCAAGCTGTCAGTTGCAACACATATATCAGGCGGCATTTTTAAGGATGGACAACCCGTTCGAGTGTCATAACTGTTCATTTTTTTTAATTTGTTTATAAGAAAATTCTGTTTAATTTCTGTCCTGCAGTTTGTAAAAATATTATATGAAATTCCAGTTAGAAGTCATTTAATATTAAATTTGAAAATGCGGATTCAGTTGTTTGCAAGAGTGGGTTAGAGCTGGATAGGTTTTGCCCCATTTCTATAGCACTTCATTTTTTGTCGAAATTTAATTTTTCAATAATTCTGTTTTCTTCAAATCCCTTTGAGCTACACCCTTGGAATTCGGCTTGCTTATTAGTGACAAAATACTCTAGAAAAGGGTATCTCATTTTTTGAAAATTCGGCCTAGTTGTCTCTTTATAGCTTTATAGCAATCCGGCGACAATTGCTTTGATAACAATTGCTCCGGCGACAATTGCTTCGGCGACATTTGCTCCGGCGATAATTATTCCTCTTTAATCACCCACATATGATCTACGTAGAATCGGAGCAAATGTCGTCAGAGCAATTGTCACCGGAGCAAATGTCGACGGAGCAATTGTCGCCAGAGCAATTGGCTTCGGAAAAATTGCCGTCGTAGCAATTGTCGAGATTAATCGTCGTCGGAGCAATTGTCGCAGAGCAACTGTCACCGGAGCAAATGCCTTTTTTTTTCGGAGAAACCCGAGCAAATGTCATATTAAAATGAAGGGGCGGCAACTCTCGTATAAGACGACCTTGATAAACGTGCGTATACCTTAGCATGAAGAAGGCTTGTGAGCTTTGATAGGAGGCGGAATTCTGCTTTTATTCTCGCAAATGATTGGTATCTAATAAATCCTATCTTAGCGATGTTCTTCGAACACCCTAAACTGTCGCCAAACGTGACACAGTAGGAACTTTTTTAATCGAGTGACGACCATTACAACTACAGCAATGCCACGCCCTCTTTACTTAGAGTAAGATTTTAGCATGATTTCTCTTGGCTCATACCCGATAAGTACACATTAAATAATTACAACATTACAACTACAACAATACCACGCCCTCTTTACTTAGAGTAAGATTTTAGCATGGTTTCTCTTGGCTCATACACATTAAATAATTTTCATTTCTGCGGTATTATTTTAATGTATGAACTAACTTTGACACCACTTAAAATCGTTGCTATCTGAATTTACTGAAAAAGCTAATTTTGAGAGCATACGTATCTTTAAACAACTGGATACCTGGCCTACTGGGAGATGTAGCGATAGTTGGCGAGACTAGTCACACACCATTACGTAAAACGTCACGCTACATAATAACGATATCACTAGTATATATCAAGTATTTCGGGACATATGCGTTATTATGTATTTGTCCTCCACGTGCCTTATTATGTAATGGTCCTCCACGTGCCTTATTATGTATTGGTCCTCTACGTGCCTTATTATGTATTGGTCTTCCACCTGCCTAATTATGTATTGGTCCTCCACGTGCCTTATATGTAATAGTCCTCCACGTGCCTTATTATGCATTGGTGTTCCACCTGCCTAATTATCTATTGGTCCTCCACGTGCCTTATATGTAATAGTCCCCCACGTGCCTTATTTGTAATGGTCCCCCACGTGCCTTATTAGGTATTGGTCTTCCACCTGCCTAATTATGTATTGGTCCTCCACGTGCTTTATATGTAATAGTCCCCCACATGCCTTATATGTAATGGTCCCCGTCGTGCCTTATATGTTATGGGCCCGTTGTAATGGCTCTTCACGTGTGTTATATGTAATGGCTCTTTACGGGGCTCTTCTTGTGCGTCGGAATGAAATGACGTCACCCTTCACGAGCACGTATTATAGTATATCACCCCCTTCACGAAGTATATATCAAGCATTAAGAGACTTTTGCCTTATTATGTATATATCCCCCCACCTGCGTTATTATGTTTATATCCCCCACCTTCGTTTTTATGTATATATCCCCACCTGCGTTATATGAAAATATCCCCACCTGCGTTATTAAGTATATATCCCCCACCTTTTATGTATGTATAGCCTAGGCCGTTGTCTCTTCTCGTATCTGACGGTGTACCTGACAGTATGTATTCAAGTACGTGTCTCGTACCTCACGTACATCACGGAATATCTCGCGACGTACCTCGCATACCTCCCGTACCTCCATGATACATACATGCAAGTACTAATTAAAGTATAAAAGAGGTAAATATAGATATCTAAGTAAAAAGATAATTTAAATTTAAAAAAAAAATAATGCATTTAAACAAATTCAACACCAGAACCCCACATCACAAGCCTCTGTATTATAAAGACTGTCCGATTCACCAAGGGGAAGATTTTTACTTTACGTTTCACAGTTTCAACTTTCAATTATACCTTAAATTACCGCTAGATAAATTTAGATTTGCTCTGGCTAGATTGCGGGTCTCGTCACATCGACTGCAAGTCGAAGTCAGTAGGTGGCGCCGACCAAAATCTATTCCTCTTGACGAGGAATATATATATATACTGTAGGCCCAATCGTACCTCACGGCCTACCCCACGACGTACCTCATGTACCTCACGGCGTACCTTCCGCTGCCGCTGCATGACGCCCGCAGAGCCTTCCGCCGCCGCATGACGCCCGCAACGCCCGTCACTATGAAGAAAATAACCAAAGAAAAATAATTGGTGAATTTAATTTTATTTTCTCCGACAATTCGAACAACACTCGGTCGGAGAGTCACCCCAGCTGTTCTTACATAATGACACATAGCCTATTATTGACTTCATGCAGGTTGGTTATAGATTCACACTTCTTGTGATGAACCGCTTGCCTTCAAGGGATACTCTAACGGTATAGAACTTGGTGAAACAGATCTTTCCTCATTCGTACAGGGTTTCGTAGCGCTTGGTCTGGTGGAAGGTCAAAGACCTCTTCTAAATTGAGTTTGGTTTGCATATTTTGTTGATGTAAAGGCACTAAACGGTCTTGTTTCAATGCGAGGCAATTGCTTTGCAGTTGTATATATGCATTTTGGATGGCTTTCCGTATAGCTTCGTAAGCGATTTGTACTTTGTCAGGCTTGTAACCCCTATTGAAGTAATTTATTTCAATAGGGGGAATAACTTCAATAGGGGTTGCCACATGGCATAAACAGTTCATAGGCCTATATAAATATTTTGGAGGCATCTCAAATTTTCTTTTCTACATTTATATATGCTAGAACTGGATATAGGTATAACTTAAGCAACAAAAACATTTGTGAATAATATCTAGAAAAAAGTTGTTGTTTTGGCGTCACGTGTCAGTCAGTGCCTGATGTAGAGATAGAATAACATTTGGGTGATCTTTGGGACCGCGCTATCGACGGCCTGTATAGCTCAGTCGGCATAGAGTGATGGTCTTGTCCCGGCTTCAATTCCCGGTGGAGGCTTGTCAAATTTTCTCTCTGTGCATTTATAAAAATATATATGTATTATTATGATATAGGAAATGAAAAAAAAAAACGTTGTTGTGAATTGTGTTTTATTTGTCCACGATATTTACCGTATTACTTAAACTATATAATGATTATATAGGGTATATATAGTATTCGCTATAGGAAAAGCTGTGCTCGGTATTACCTTAAAGAGACATGGTCGCCCAAAATGGCTAAACTAATCAATTCTTTGACACTAAAGTGTACTAGGCGCAATTTGTTTGCAGGGCCTATGATTGGAGATCAGTGCACTCAGCACCGAATAGGTTATACCCTAGATAAATATGGTAAATAAAATAACATAAAAACAACTGTCAGTCCTAATTGTAAAATATTTGTAAATGTTGTCAAAGAAAAACAGCATAAGAATTTCTTATGAAACTGGACACACTATTTTTATTTTATTACAAACATTTTGGGTTCGTGGTATCTCCCAATTGTAGTATACCTAAATAAATTACAGTTCATGTATTATTATAAAGCGTTGATAAATAATACTACGTAAACTCATAGCAATCGGAATTTGTTGAAAAAGTAATTTGGGCGCCCATGTTAATTGTGGTTTCTTCTATCTGATTATCAGAAAATGAATAGGACAAATATAATTCCTGTATTTTTGTTGGACAAATGGTCAGCAAGTTGGCTAATCGACCTTGGCTAACGTCGATAAGCCAACTTGAACTTGATAAATTTGAGCTGACAATAAGGAATGAAAAATTTCTGTGAACCATGTAAGACTTACACATTATTATTTGAAGGTCCTCTTTTGTTTTATAAGTTTATCACCGGGGTCTAGATCTTATACTCACCCTCTATTTTGGGCTTTTGATGGTATCTTTGATGTAATATAAACTAATTTACTGACTGTTCTAAAAATGCGGCACTATATACCTGATGGGAATAAAAAAAACTCATAACAGAACTGGAATTTTACCAGGCATGCATGGTCTTCTACAACAGCATGTTTTACCATTTGCTTTTAAATGAACACAACATAAATGTAAATACATTGAGGCACATATTGATAATAGGCATTCATGTCTTCAATTCATGCAGTGTTTAAGAATTTTAATTCTTTATGTTTTTGTTTAAAGACGATTAGCTAAAGCCACGGTTGTCTTAAGTTCAGCATTAAATAAATAAGAACATACAAAACATAATAACATCTATTAAAACATATGAAAATAGTAACCTAAAGAAGCATTTCGCATATTAACATACATACATTATACATTCGTATAGCCTGCAAGGCATATCGATTTTGGTGTCAACTTTTCTTTTTTTACATGAGCCTATAGTAAGCTTACTTAGTAAGATTATGTCATTTCCTCGTCAAATCTGGCAGTATATGTGATGTTAGTTAGTGTTAGTTCGAAAATTTGAATATGCATAGGCCTACAGATGTCAACATCATCCGATCCTACAATGAGTAAATAAATTGTATGTGATTGTAACACATCTGACAGGATTGACAGGGCAATTGAGATGGACGAAAGCAAGCGCTGTCTACATTTGTTATGCTCCGGGCAAGCCAAGTAATAATGTATGCACTATCGTTTTGAGCACCACGGTTGTGCATGTTACAACATAGGCATAAACGTGAAAACGTTCACATTTAATTTCAATTGAGTAATTGCGCGTATCTATTTACGATATATATAGTCCAAAAAAATGCACGCATTTATTCAAATAAAATTAAAAATTTCTGTATAGTTTTACTGGATACGTGGTGTGCTTGTGATGTTGTTCAGTATAGCCTAGTTTTACTCGTATCGATGTTTTTGTAATGTTGTTCAGTGTAGTGTTAATGGTGAGCCTACATGATGTGTTAGTAATGTACTTGTTCATGATAACCTTCAACGGTTATCGTTATAACAGAATATAAATCTATAATTGTGTTATGTTTACGTGATTTGTGTTAGAATGTAAAACGTGTGGTTTCATGGGATTGTAATTGTACTTTGTATTAGAGATATTCTGGTCACCGAGAATGAGATATAATTATTTGCGTTATTACAGAATAACATGAGTTATACATACTTATTTTACACAAAATTATAAAATTTGATATATGTATAAGCTTTTCGGTAAATCCACCCCTGCTTTGTAGACTATATGGTATAGTTTAAAAGTAGCTATATTAAATTTAATTTAAAATTTGAAAAATTAAATCAAGATATAAAACCTTGTCAGTCAGTTATATCTGGGTCACGCAATGTCAAGAAGAAATGTGGCCACGCCCCTTCACGGCGTTCAGTATACCGTGGGGGAATCAAAGAGCTCTGACGAAGATGCATATGCATGCAATTAATGCTCACACATCCCTTGCGCACTGGATTATAATTATTACAGATGTTGTTAGGTCTCGTATAAGCTAATATAACTTTAAGTTTAGTTTATAAACAAACTGTAATGCTTTGTAAATTCGTTGAAAAAGGATGATAAAATGTTATTCCAGTTGAAAGCGTCTCTTTAATGTTTGATCTATGTATATACCCGGTGGAGGTATGTCACATTTTCTTTCTCTGCATTTATAAAAATATATAATATATATAGGTCTCGGGTTCGATCTCCGGTGGAGGCATGTCACATTTACTTTCTCTGCATTTATTAAAAATATATTAAGCGTTACATTAAGGAGAGCTGTTTTGTGAAGATAATCTTTTTAACTTGAATTTATTTCATAGTACATCGTTCATCTTTATATGCCTAACGATAGAGATATTTACATATAAGTCTTATTAATAATAAACTTATACTTAGTAAATACAAAGAAAATAGATACACCTCTTAATCTCTTGTATTCGAGACGAAAATAATGGTTTTGTGCTATATGACATGTAAGATGAGATATGTAATGGTGTCGTTTTTTTGTGGTTAGAATTGAGATGTTTTGATATACCATGATATATCAAACACATTGGACCAATACATTATTGTATGCTTTGTGTTGCAAATCGAAAACGATATGAACATGTATAGTATACGGATTAGGCTTTTAAAGATTTCCATATACAGAGTTGATATTTTCTTTATATGAATTGTATGAAACGAGTTCATGCTATAGAAGAAAATTTATACTTGTTGCATAATATAGTATTTTAAGCCTTGTATAGCCCTTAATTGCAAAGCACACGATTCCTTTCAAAATAGTTAGATATTGCAAATGCTTATTTGTGTCCTCGATAAAAATCTTTTGTAAATACTAACTTTTTTCAATTTGTTTGAAAAACTTAATGCATTGTTTTGTGCATTTTATACTTGTTACTTCATATTGTATTGAAACAAGGGAATATAATTTGTTGAAAGTATATGAGCACAGGAAGCTTATTCTATGTCCGTGGCCCTAAGGTGTAATTGGCCTAATATTTGTTAACAATAAGACAAATTTGACGGATAAATAAGTCTATACAGATCGGGCAAATTATTATTATTGTATGTTGGTGAACTTCAAAGAAGTTGAGCAAGAGTAATTGCTGTTGATGTTTAAAAACTGACATGGCTTAAAACCATTAAATAATTAACGTTTTATTAATATGATGGTAATGCATCAAGCTTTGCAAAAATAAGATGAACATGCAGCTTTTATCTTTGATGAAAAAAGCTAATATTAGGCATATAGAATAATAATAATAAGCTTTCAGTACTAGGACCAGGACTGAGTTTCATGCAGGACAAGGCAAATATTAGACATAAAAAAATGTCCCTATTAGTAGGCCAATTTGGTATTTTTGTTACTTTTTTGTTTGTTTGAACTTTATCATAATAAACTTTAATATT
>JAVFBY010305643.1:0-10239 GCA_034781015.1 Tonicella lineata
GTACTAATTAAAACTAATTAGTGCTAATGTGACCAATGCGGGGTTCCTGGTCCGTAGTACGATTGTACTTGTTTTTACCACTGACACCAAGTTAAAGTTCATCGGGTGTTTTATCGAGTACCAGTAACGTTAAAATGTGTTTAAATATGTGTTCTTTCGACTCATATTCAACCCTCACGTAAAAAATTCATATGACGAATTCGTGTCGTAATCAGTTGTTAAATACATAACTGCGTTGTACATATATGATATATGGCCTGAATGTGGGAATTGCACATTTTCTGCATATGAAACATCGTTCATCAGCAATATTGCTTATTGGTACCGTCTGCCTAGACTATCCTATTAATGTAGATTAAGTTGAATATATACATGGTGTATACATTGTTCAATAATAGCGGAGGTGCTTTCCAATCAGCTTCAATCAATTCGTTATTAGAGAATATCCCCACACACACTTCTGATTACCACGTGATAACATTTACGAGTAGTACTTGCTCAATTAATGTCTGGAGCTGTGCTCTCGAAAAATTGAATTGTACACCGAGAATGAAGCAGGCTGTGTGGAATCTACTATATCCAGACGTTGATAATTTACATACAATCGATCAGGTTTGAAGAAAGTCTGGCTTTTATCGTAAAGAGAGCGGGTAATTATGTTTTGATTCCAATGCGCTGTCATGCCGATGAGTGAATCGGAACCGACAACGGGGACAGCCACTTACCAAATCTCCATTTTACCTACAATGACTGGCGAGACAAACTTGCCCTATAACCCTTCTAAAGGGTTTGTTTTCATCAGGGACTATTTTTTTTTTTTGTTCTTACAGAAGTGTTCAGTAGTTGGGATAATTGATTCACATTCACATGGACTTCATATTTCTGTCTCAAGTCATTTCATCACTGTACTTTGTTTACTATGATTCTTCGTTTTTTCTTTTATTCCTTATTTTTTCAAATGTATAAATTTATAGTATTCTTTAAATTACTTCAAGTATAGTTTCGCCATTCCATATTTCTGCTGTATTGGTTTGTATCTCAATAACTTAAGAACAATGTCATTCATGTATGATAACACCTCAGAGTTTTTTTGTGCTATGTTTCAGGGTAAAACGTTTGTATGAAATCCCTGCAGTTATTTAAAATAACACCATGCCGTTTGCTTGGTGTCTTACATAATACAGGCGATTTTGCGTGAATTTATTGATTGATTGATTTGTTGTTTATGTTTTTTTTCACAATTCTTACGAGTAGTTTCTCTATAGTATTTCACGCACAAGATTGGCTGTAATGCTACTTTAATTAGGAAGTGATTGATTTATTTGTTGGTTGGGTTTTTACACCAGCTCTAGTTGGTAAATAAAACTGTGGATATGTTGCAGCCCAAAAGTTCAATTATTGTGGTCACATTTATATTTTGAACCCATTCATAACATTTTACTTGACAAGCTGAATGAATTGTAAAAAAACGAGTTTTTGATGAGCGATTCCTGTGTCTTTGTGAGGTATGAACAAAGGATCATCATAGTAACTGCTCAAAAGAAAAAGCTTGGTCGAGCATCATCATTAAACTTCACTACTGAATGAAAACGAGCGCTCGTTGGTCAACTGTGTTCAAGAAACAGAGCAACTCAAGCATGTGGTGTTAAAGAAGATGCAAAAACATATCTTCTACCAATCAAAGTCTGCGATTAATTTCATGCCAAGCCTAAATATTTGCTTTCTATTTTGCGGCTGATCAAATACAAACTGTATCACATCTATCTAAAATAGTTTGGGAGAATAAACATTAATTAAAATAAATCATTCAATTATTTTTCTCACGATGCACAAGTTTGTATTTTTTTGTAAACTCCACCCCCGTCTTTCAAGGCTTGGTAGAAGTTTAGAAGTAACTAAAAGTATTAAATTGAAATATGCTTCCAGAATATTAAAATGAAGGGGCGGCAACTCACGTATTAACAGGGCTTTGATTGACATCCATACCTTAGCATAAATAAGGTTTGTGAGTTTGATAAGCTAAATTCCGCTTTTATTCTAGCAAATGTTTGGTATCTAATAAAACCTTACCTTAGCGATGTTCATCGCTCACCATAAACTGTCATCAAACGTGACACAGTAGGAGCTTTTTTAATCGAGTGACGAAAAATGGGACTCCAACAATGCCACGCCCTCTTTACTTTGAGTTAGAATTATAGCATGATTTCTCTTTGCCCGTTCACACTACACTGTATTAAAGTACTCAATGAAAACATTTCATTTTGACGTTAGTGTTTTAATTTAATGACAAATGTTAATACTGCGTAAACTCATAGCAATCTGAATTTGTTGATAAAAGTGATTTTGGGCGCTCATGTATCTTTAAAGGAGCATGTTAAATAATTGCAGGAGAATTTATAGATGACTGTAGCAAACAGAGTCACTGTTTTCATGTGAAATGTTAAATGTTAGATAAAATGTCACAGTATCAGACATGTGGATGGGGAATGCTCCGTATCATTAGTGTAATTAACTCCCCTGTACAGGGCGAGAATGAGTTTAATTAATCCATAAAACAAATACCTTTGCTTGACAGAAGCACTCAACAGATACATGTACAGCATACCCTTAAATACAGTAGAATACATGTACTTTAAGCCAGGGTTTGAATTTGGCACCAGTGAATCTGTCAGTCAGTGATTAATAAACATTTTGACGGACTACATGTAGTAGATTTCCATTGAAGCCACTGGTAAAAATTTGTTATGATATTAAATTAAAAACAGTATTTAAAGAGGCAAAATTTGCATATATATGGGTTTTGGACAATTGTTTATAAAATTCATTGTCTCAGAACATACAGGTACATGTATGCATTATCAAGAATTTGGTTTGGTTTTTAATCAGTCATTTTCATGGACTGAAAAATACAGTCAGACTGGCAACCTTTTGACAGCCAATAGAGATTTGTCCTAAATGAAATCCATGCAAGCACTCACTGATTTTTTATTTGATTTTTTTTCTTCTGAATAATGGATTTCTACAAGTACAAGCACATAATACATTGAAATATGAAAAATGTATCTAGATAATTATATAAGAGTAACAGTACACAAATTTTTTTTATATTAACTTCTAAAAACCATACTGAAAAATTCCTGGATAAAAGGAGACATATACATTGTATATTTGTACAATGTAGGCTACACTTGTACATGTATAGCGACTATAATTTTGGCTAAAAAATGTTTTCCAGGTGAGTTGGCCAGGATAGGTTATAACCATTCCAGTACCCGCATGCCTTTAAACATAGACTGGGAACTATGGGAAAAATATGCACCGTCAATCAATCATAAGCTTTCGGTTTCGAGTACTACTTCTTAGACAAGATTTTTTTACTTCTGAATCTTGTTGAACATTTTGTAAATGTTATAGATTACATGTAGTTTGTCAAAATTTAAAAAAAAGGAATGTAAAACTAAGCACATTTAGTCGATAGTCAAGATTCAAACAATTCCATACCTCTATTGTCATACATCATCATGTAGGATGAGCCTATTCATACAGCTCCCTGCTGTTAATAATTTGCCCAACAAGGACCGGCCAGGCCGCATATTTACTGAATATCAATACATAAAATGACACCAGTGACCTCTTAGGACCAATCCACTTATATCACGACAAAGGTTCTAATCAAACTGTGAAACCCCTGGAGAAGCCATTCTATTAAAAGTACATGTAGTGTACATGTATTTTTGTTAAAGATACGACCCACAATTATGTGTTTATTATGAATGTGTACAGTGATATTTCAAACAAATCTATCAAATGGCTAAATATTGTTACCAGTAACCACAAAAGATAATATTAAGAAAATAACATGAAACTAATGAAGCAGTCATGATAAATAGCACATAACTCAGTCCAGAGGAACTAAACCTGTCAAAGGTATGACAAACTGTAGATAGATTCTGTCATATTGTGAAAAGAACAAAGGTGAGAAAAATGTAGGTGGTTAACACTGCCTTGCTAAAATGCTGTAACTACACATGCCAGTTACCTGAGAATATACGAGGATCCCACTTAACATGATTTTGGGAAGAAAATTAATTTCTTACTAGAGAAGGAAAAATCCATCCCTATTGGGTCCCATGAGAGGCTGGGATGAGTTTTCCTTTTTGATAGAGGGAATTTTTATCCCAAAATCATGTTACATGTATTGTTTTTAGGACAATCTGATTAAAATCAGATCCATATAAGCTCCCCAGTAAATATCATATAATCGCGATGTAGATCTGAGGGCATTCTCTACCAAATGATGTTGATTGGTCGGCTAATCAGAGGGACGTTTCTCAATTTATGGTATGCGAGTCAGGGTTTCTCTGGGACTGCCCTAGCGCACAAGCATTTATGTTTACCACAGCTCCCTGCTATCTGGTTTCAACTTTTGTTGTACAAGTATGTTTAATTTTAAATCCTTTTGTTCAGCTGCTAGTAAAATTTAAACAATTCATTATCCAGACATTTTGGGGGGGAAACAGGACTACAAATCTACAACAAAGATGGCTGGTATTCTTCTCAGTTTTAAAAAAAAAAAGGGTATGAGCCTATATTAGTACGCTTACCTTGGCTGTATTCCATCAGGTCATACTTTCCCGTTTTCCTCCATGCCATCCTAACAAGGGATAACTCTGTCCCAATAATGGGCATCCTCTCGTAAAAACAAAAACACTTTTAACTACTCTTCAATATGTTCATATTGCACACTTTAAAATCAGTATATCAACAAAAAGAGAACTGAAAAAAGACGCCTCACCAAAAAAAATCCCATTGCATGACAAAATGGTATTTGAGTACATATAATTCATAACAGTTCTAGACATGACATCCAAAGTTCAGTACAATCATCCAAATTGCAGCCTGCATGTGTGTGCCTTTAGTATCAAGAGTTCAGAACATACAATCTGTGTATCTCCACATATGTCATGTATGTATATCCACAGTGCAATATATGTTAATTTATCTTGCATGTCTATCAATAATATTCATAAATCATATCTTGATTGAAACAGTTTGAAAACAAATTTCACTACAATTAACCCTTTCAAGGATCAACTTTTACACTGGTCTGCAAATCCTAGGCAAGAAAAAAAACATGGATCTGTTATTTCCAATGTACAGTGCAGCTGCTGTGATCATGGTCTGTCTGTTCAAGACATTTCAGACTTCGACACATCAGTAAAATAGGTGTTGGAAGTTCAGTCAAAACTACAGAAGAAAATTAAGTAGTTGTAACCGTTTATTGACCGTTTATGCTCTGCGTGACGACCAGTGAATTTTCCCTCTAACTCAAGGTAGAAATCACAGAATCCAAAGCTCTTAGTTTAGTCCCATTTTTTAAAGAATATAATAGTATTACATCTTTAATTCAATATCCAGCATTGTAACAATACACCAGACACCTAATGTATCAACAATACACCCGACACCTACATGTAATGTATCCCCAATGGTGTGGTCAATGCGGTGACAACTACTATATTATGTATCCATACCAACGTTCAAAACCTAATGAAACGTACATGCAGGATGTTTTTCTAACGTTGGACACAAAAGAGTTCTCACTCTTGTCACAACCCAACATTCTGCATGTTAAGTCAAGAATATTTTCTACATCCTTGATTCATGTATACATGTAAGGTTATGCATTCAGCCTAAAAGGCTAACATGTATATTTCCCACATCGTGACATTCATGAACACATATTATCTGACATATGACGTCAGTCCATATTTGTTCGTATCTAAACAAGAGTTCATTGTGTCTGTGGCATAAACTAGGGACAAGAATAAAACTGAATTCCCTGAAATCCATCGATAAGATCATCTATTCTTGTCGCAATGTGCTAAGTATGCATATTTACCTGGACAGACTAAATGTTATTAGGTAGGTGGAGCACCTGACTATCATATTAAATTGAATCCCATGAATAGGATCATGCAAGCTACTGTATACTTATTAACACCTGTGCATCAACAACAAGCTAATCGTATCGTCTTTTAAGAATTCACAAGGCCAGGTTACAATGTAACTACAGCCTTTTACTTGAGTTTGCCATATTGGGAGAGTCACCCAAATGTGTATGAACAGTGAGTGTTTAAACTAGTACAAAGGATGCTGGACAGAATGTAACTTTAGCTCCTAGATATTATAAAGGTTATAAAGGCTTAGTAACAAAAACAGATACAAGCCAGTATCGCTATCTTAAATCTTGAAACAATAGTGCATAATACATGTATAATATTGGACTGACTGACACTGTTATGCCAAAGCGACAAAATCTAGGCCTAGTGCTTGCAGAGCAAAAACTTTAGAAAAGAAACCAAAATCGAACCACGAGTGATCATTTAATCAGAATTGTTACGCCTCTAAATACTAGACACAGGTAAGTACTATTCCAATTTCATGTCTAGAAGGTAAGCTTCTTCATCAAAATGTATTGTTTAAGCTACATGTAACACATACATGTACTTCTTTTTGTTAATGCTACGGTTGTTGTTGTAAATCATACAATGTGTAGAGCTACATCACAACATCCCATGTTTGTTTGAAGATATAATTCAATGGAAACTGCAGGTCCTAATGTATCTTGTTTTAAGAATCCAGGCATGTTTAAAAATCACTTCCCCATTTCCAGACAGTAAAGATGTAAATCCTCCATGATAACCCATACATCTGAGCATAAAGTGTATGTACATCCAGAAGATTTAGTGCATATCACATACTATAAAGGATTGTCAATGTTTATAGCTTTATATAGTAATTTAATTGGTAAATTCCTTACATCCTCTATCTGCCTTTGTTTATCAAAGCTATGGAAAAGTGTTCATCCAATAAGCAAAATATTTATAACATCATGCTATGCCACACGGCAACGCCAATCATGCCATCATAAATTCCAATATTGAGCAATGGTTTGTTCATTTTCATAGATCTCTTACTCACCACCATTAGATACATGTATTTGTATGAAACACAACGTTATAGAATTCCAATATTGACCTAATTTCCAAAGAGCAGGTATTTTCAATTTGAGTTTTGCAGCATAAGATATACCTGTACATTATTACCCACAGAGAAGTTCATAAACTTGCGGCATGATGTATCTTGGAAGTAGTTTGTACTGACCAGTGACAACCACATCAAAAAAAACTTCAATATTGATCCATCTGCATGTATGTTATACTCATACAACTCCACTGTTGACTCGATTTGTGAAGGGCATATTAAGTTTTGCTACATTAGATACTCTGTATATAACATACATGTACACAAAACCATTATACATGTAAATATTCCAGTATGGAGCAGTTTTCTGTTTAACTAAAATCACAAGCGAAAGAACGATGAAAGAGCGATGTTCTCAATTAAGAACCTGCACATGGCGAAAAAAATTCCAGGCCTTGAATATTGATCTATCTTGCATATTCTCATGGCACACAGGTAAGGCTATTACCCGCTACTTTCTACCAGTAGGTCCGCAGGTTATCAGAAATTGATTATGCAGGTGTGAACCTCTATAAACCTTTGACACCTGGTAGAATTACGGCTGATAGAGCTCACCAATACTGTGCAATATACTACAACATTCATCAAAACATTAACTCAATGTATGCTATTTAGTGTTACATTCCTATCCAGTTCCCCAGCAACACTGTCACAGGTTCACAGCACCTGCTGTTTTGGCTTAAACTGTTCTCCAGAATACAGATGCATGTATGTAGTGGGTGGTTATTGTGGTTAACATGCAATTCGTCAATACAAAACCAAAACATCTATTCCCTGTGCCTGTGTCATGTCTTTAGAAATATACTGGTATATTGTAACCGAATAAGTGTAATAATACTTCTGTTGGCTGCAACAGTACGGGTTCAGCTGCTCAGAAGGATTCTCCATTTTCACACTTCTTGTGGGCTGTCTGCCACTCTGTCATCTACATGTGCTTGTCATGTATAGGGCTACACTTCTGTTTGTACTGTTTCAGGTATCATACAATATACCTTGCTCACACAAAAACCTATGTGTTTGAATGCATCTAGAGGCTTTGCATTTATATGTTAACACTCAACTCTGAATGCCGTGAATGGTCAATATTACAGTTAACTGTTTTGTAAATCTTGACATCTCAATCAGCCTATCAGTCAGTGTGTGCATTGATTTTTTCCATACATTTTTATAAGTCACATACAGTACACCAAATAAATAACCTAATGACAGGGTCAACATGGTGTTGACACCGTGTCCACACTGTGTTCAAGTCAGCTGTTAAGTGTTCTGCATTTTATTATATTTTATCCTCCTTTTAAAACAAAAAAATTATGTAAAAATGTATAACATATCTCATAGATAATGTATGTAAAATTTTATAGAAATATCCTGAAAAATAAGGATTTTAAATAAAAAATACTTTTTCATTGTAGCAAACACAGTGTCAACACGGTGTGGACACGGTGTTCTGTTTTCATTAGGTTATTTATTTGGTGTAGTGTACAATACATGTTTGCACAGCAAATGAGCATAGTCATACACATTTGGTGTTCAAGTCCTCAAATTAAACTTTCAGAAATTCTAATCCTCTGATTAGATTTCCTTGTAATATTAAACTGTTCAGGGGTGCCTGTATGTCCAGTTTTAAGGGGGATACATAAACCTGTCTCTATAACTCCTGGTAATAAATGGCACTTAGTACATGCATTCCAGAAATAATATTGAAAATTGAACTGTCATGGTGTTAATTTGCCAGTACCACCCCGACTACCTTCCAATTATTAAACACATACATGTAAACCAACAAAACAAAAACCACCAGACAAAGCTCAAAATTCAAATGATGTAAATGTATACAGTGCTATGAATGTGATTTTGAATTGTTTTTGCTGTTGAAATAAATCACAGCCATACTAATACTACATGTACATACTTTACATAGATCTGTTAAATTCTATATTGCATTTCAGAATCCTGAAACATGTACTAATTTGCTGTCATCAGCTTCATTAAACTGCACTACACGGTGCATGTACAAGCTGTAGCATGTTTATAATGTTTGCCCAGCCTCCACCAGCCAGGTGAAGCAAAAGGTAACGAAGAGTAAACAGGACTATTTCACATCACACGATTATCCCCAGTTACCACATGTCACAGCTATGTCTCTTTATAGTCCAACCAGGAAAAGACAAATTTGACCTAAAACACAGTACATAGCAGCCTTACGAGGAAACTAAACTAGCCACCGTCCTTCACAGCTGGCACAGTTGGAATAACCCGTTCTCGATGGCTCATGTTGAGCACATGTCACCTGTGTCGAACATACCTGTACAGGTAGTTTTCATTTCAATGACCACACCTGTAAACCTACAGGTACATATTATACATCCATTTGAAGACAAACACACCTTGTACACATATGTACATGTACAGTATTATAAAATGTTATACTTGTAAATCTACAATGGATCCTTCATCTTAAGTTATATATATATCTATTTCATTTTGTCACTCAGTGAGGTCCCAGTAAGAGTATCAGCATTAATAGCCCAGTTTATAAAGCAGAAGGGCCTCGGCTACATTGTATGCCTCACAATGGGTTCCTCAAACATGTCAAACAAAACCAGATTCAGCCCATGACATCACAACAAAGCGCCTTCCTGATGGTCCAATGGCCTTACCTCAAAAAGCACCAGAGCATCTAATCAGAAAGCTCCCACCAACCAACAGAGGGGAAATATTTATCTATTACTCATGTGTGATTCTGTAATATTATAAAAACACTTATTTTTTAGGTGATCATATCACTTTAATCTACTTACAGGGATTTGCATGTACTGCATGAAGAATCATTAATGGCCAAACCATTTCAACATATTGGTACCGTACATCGTACTATTCTCAAACCGTACAAGTAGGAAAAGCTCTTAGCTGTAAATTTTGAAATATAAAGTAAATTGTTAAACGCATACCTTTTAGCATACCGGTATTAGAAAGCCAGGCCAGCAGATTACAACTTGAATGAAGTAGGCCTAAAGTTAAATTGTTTATTATAATATATAATTCATGCCTTATTTTTTAAAATCAATATAAATTTGTTTTTTTAAAGGAAGATAAAAATTTGAAAAATAAATTTCTACTATATTGCACAATATTTTTATTTATCTTTTATTTCAAGGCCATGCATTAAATGACGTAAACGTAGTGTGTTTT
>JAVFBY010305754.1:0-10238 GCA_034781015.1 Tonicella lineata
AACTGTTGCCAAACGTGACACAGTAGGAGCTTTTTGAATCGAGTCGTCAGGTTACAACAACAACAATGTCTCGCCCTCTTTACTTCGAGTAAGATTTTAGCATGATTTCTCTTTGCTCATATACGATAAGTACACATTAAATAATTTTCATTTTTGCGGTATTATCATAGTTTATAAACTAACTTTGACACCACTTAAAATCGTTGCTGTCTGAAGTTACTGAAAAAGCGAATTTTGAGGGCGTATATATGTATCTTTAACACAGTAAATAAATGTAACACAATCGTCCAGTACTCCTGATAGAATTGCTTCGTTTGAATGTGGAAGTAGTTTCAAAAGGAAAAAGTTCATTGAAATATGAAAGTAAAAAAATTCACAAACCAAGCAGTTTTGGAGATATCTTCTTGACAAGTATGGTCGTACTAAGAACCCGGAATCCCATGTTATAACATCTCGTGACACATCTTAAGTGACCCATCTCAACTTACAAACCCCCCGCCCCCAACAAACTTTCCCTAAAACCCGAAATTTGGCGGCAGTTATAGTTTGTTTTTCTGTTGTTGCAGTCTACGATAACCAGTTTAACCACGCTGTTAGATACAGATGTCTTTGACCGTCTAAAGTGCTTTGCGACAAATTGCAGCGACGAGAAAAATTGCATTATATTTTTAAGGTAACGAAATGCGATCCTAGAGATGAATTTGGGGCTTATAATTTTTAAGTTACGATATCGTTTAGAGGTTAGTGGGTTTTTAAAGGTGTCCACCTGTTGTTGGTAAATGAACGAACAGGGTACCGTATAAAATAACTCTAAATCGTTAATAATAGGCCCAATCTGATTAACACATACTTAAATAGATATATAGATAGATAGAAAATTTATTTTGACAGGATAAAATACATCCTCAGCCAAAGGCTGCTTTCCAGGACGGTCCTGCGTCACACTCCTTACATACATCATAACATTAACATTAAAATATACAAAACATAATATAAGAGATATAAAAATATAAATTCATGCAGTGTAGGAATTTATCAAATATACAAATAAAATGCAAATAATTTGGTCAATACAGTTTAAGCATAAAAATCTAAATAGATTATAAAAAATATTTTTTTATTTTTTTGTAAGTTTGTGTCTAAAACTCTGTAAACTAGGGGAATCTTGAATATCACAGTGTAGTTCATTTGAAACTTTGGCCCCGCGATTACTAAACGATTTTTTAAAAACTTTCGGTTGAACATTTTGACAGCCGTAAACTGTTACTTTGTCTGGTTGTATAATTATGGACCGATGAATTTGTGTAGAAAGCTGAACAGAGGTAATCAGGCACCATATTTGATATACATTTGTAGACCATTATCAATATATTAATATCTTGTCTCTGTTTTACATTTTTCCATTTACGGTCTGATAACATTTCGTTGACATTTTCTCTTTTTCCTCTTCCTAGGACAATTCTTGCACATTTATTATGTGATAATTGGAGACGCTGTTGTGATTTTACCCCACAATTTTCCCAGACGACATCACAATAGTCATATAGCGGCAATATCGAAGAAGAAACTAATAAAGCGGCACAATCTTGGGAAACGTAGGATCTCACCTTACTTAATACACCGATGCGTTGAGATATTTTTGCGCATAATTTGTCAATTATGTCCATTGTATGACAAAACAGAATCTAAGTACACTCCTAGGTATTTAAAGACATTTACTTGTTCAATTTTTTCATTGCTTATAAGAATGTCTAAAGATGGGGACTTTAATAACCTTTGATGTGTACCGTATAACATACATTTAGTTTTTGAAACATTCAGTGTTAGAAAATTTTGACTGAGCCAGACAGACACGCTAGCGAGATCTTCACAAAGAGCCAGATTGATATCGTTTACAGATCTTTTGGAACAAAGAGTGCCGTGTCATCGGCATAAAGAACAACAGCTGAATGTTTCAGTACACTAGGTAGATCATTTATGTACAATACAAATAAAAGTGGACCAAGGATAGATCCTTGGGGTATTCCGTACATAACAGTTTCGGATGGCGATAAACATCCTTTGAAATTTACACATTGCGATCTTGAAAGGTAATCTGAGAACCAATTTAGCTCATTTCCCTCCACGCCAAAACTGTTCAGTTTGTTAAGCAATGTCACAGGACTAACAGTGTCAAATGTTTTCTTTAGGTCTAAAAACACAGCACCTGTAACCTGACCTTTGTCAATGTTATCCAATAAACATCTCTCAATCTCTGTGAAATTTGTCGATTTAGTAGTTGTTCAAGACGTTGACTTTAAGAGCTGGCAGTTTGAAGTAAGTGTTTAGGCCTATATATTGCCAAATTCGTTTTGTCTTTCTGATTTTTTTTATTTAAAACTAAAACATTCTGGTGACCATGCCAGAAATGAATAACAGCCTGGGCTGATTTTAGCCACATGCTCTGTTTCGAATGTGTGTATTTACTTGGCTAGGCTGATTAAGACGTAAAAAATAGCAAAAAATAACTACATATATGAGCTGTTTGTAGTCCCGAATGACGAACAATTTCCCCTTTTATTAATTACTGTTAGGCGTAGCCTACATATTTTGGAATAACATATGTAAGAGTATTCAGTAGGCCTAATAATTGTTGAAAAACCATTGTTATTCGGGGCTAGACCTGAGGATTATTGATATCTCTGGATATAGCCTAGTCATCCGGTATCATCAATGGAATGAATAGGCCCTATATGTGGAGAAATCAGTCCTGGGGTCTATTCGGGGCTAGTTCTTATTTATTTTTATACATGTAGAGAAGGAAAATATGACCTGCCTCCACCACGGATCGAACCCGAGGCCTTTGGATAGCAGGGCCAAAAATTTATTGACTTGTCCTCACAGAACTGGGGAGCATCATGAAGCGGATTTCCTGAGTGAATTGTTCTGTTTTATCATTCTTTCCTATTATGTATACCCTAGTATATGTTGTTGGTGACTCCAATGGTACACCGTCATATTAGTGAAAACCCCTGTGGATAGTATATTACGCAGTTCTCTTCCTTTCATAGGACCAAATCGAAGTTTGCGCGTTTCACGACCACAAGAACGCATGCTGGCATGTAGCACTGCGACATTCTCAAACAGTCTAAATGAAAACGATTTTAAGCAACCCCACAGAGATCCACTCTTCGGGTAACAAGTGGTCGTCTACATGGCTCATTGTAGTTTAAAGAATTACCATTTAAATCTTTTGTACAAGTAACTGTTTATTTTGAAGGAAATTCTATGCATTTTTATAGTAGGCCTATCTGTAACAGTACTGTTGGTGTTGTTCGAGATTTTAATACATGAAAAACGTTCACAGCCGTGTAAGCTGTTATCTTAAAAGCATCAAGCGAAGTCCATCGCAGATATATAGTAGTATTTCATAAAAGGAAAGTTTTACTTAAAGTAAATATAAGAATCGTGAGTATGTTCCTTTCAATAGTTAAAAAGAAGGGCAACGTGTACTTTTAGATTTTACTCTATCAGGGGACATAACCTGCTCCAACCTTTTGTTCTTGCATGTGTAACGCAAAGTTGCGTCCCCTTGTTTCTTTATGATATTTAGAACTGAAAGTATCCTGTATTTGATATTGTTTATAACGGACAATTTTGTACTTTCAGAACCTCAACCTCACACTTTCACTTCACGTCAACATCATCGTGTATGAGAAGAACAATAAACATCTAAACTGTTACTGAAAAATCTGTGTGGAGTTTTATTCAAGGTCTAACGTTTCTACCAAATTTCTGAAGATATATACTGACGTCTGGACGTTTACTTCAATATACGAGTGCCGACTTATAGGCAATAGGAAGTATACTAAACAGTTCCAGTTTGGTGTATGATAGACGCTTGAAGACATGAGTAACGAGAATGTAGACATCGTAGAGCCGGTACAGGAGGCTGAAGATGCTGTTAAAATTAAGAACAAGCGTAAGCAGCTGCGTGGTAAAATTACCCGTGCCATAAATAGACTTAATTACTCCATAGATGGAGCTGAGCAGAACCAAAGACGTCTAAAAAGGGTTCTAGATGAAATAAGATCCGACTATTCACACGCCTGTCAAGTACATGGCGAGCTATACAGTTTTATAGAGGATGACGAGACAGACCGTCTCAACCAGTGGGAAGAGGACCTTTCCAATGAAGTTTATGACATGGAAGAAAGGCTTGAAGACTATCTCTCTTCACTTACAATAAAAGACCCGGGCTATGATGACAGGCAGCACAGAGTAGTAACTAGAGCGGTCAGCTCTAAGGAGGCTACACAGAGTCCATCAGATGTTGGAAACCCGCAAGTTGATTCTACTCATGGACAAGGGGGTGGGAATTTATCGATACCGGACTCTAATGAGACCACTTCGCCCAAACCAGAAAATATGAACTTACCTGAACAATTTATGTCATGTCCTGCAGAAAATCCAGAGCAGTTTCCGACTGGAAACCCAGTGCAGTTTCCAACCGGAAATGCAGTTCAATTTCCGACCGGAAACCCAATGCAGTTTCCGTCCGGAAACACAATGCAGTTTCCGACTGGAAACCCAGTGCAGTTTCCAACCGGTAATGCAGTTCAATTTCCGACCGGAAACCCAGTGCAGTTTCCGTCCGGAAACCCAGTGCAATTTCCGACTGGAAACCCAGTGCAGTTTCCAACCGGAAATGCAGTTCAATTTCCGACGGGAAAACCAGTGCAGTTTCCGTCCGGAAACCCAGTGCCGATATCGTCCGGCAACCCAGTGCCGTTTCCGACCGGAAGCCCTGTTCAATTTCCGCCCGGAAACCCAGTGCCGTTTCCGACCGGAAGCTCAGTTCAATTTCCGACCGGAAACTCAGTGCAGTTTCCGTCCGGAAACCCAGTGCAGTTATCGCCCGGCAACCCAGTGCCGTTTCCGACCGGAAGCCCAGTGCAATTTCCGACCGGAAACCCAGTGCAGTTTCCATACGGAAACCCATCCCCGTTTCCGTCCGGAAACCCAGTGCCGTTTGGGCAGTCATTTGACAATTGGATTGACAATTTAATAGAATATAGTGAAACTAGTTTGCCTTACAATTTTAACGAAATGTCAGTGAGTGAAGCGTTGTACAAACTAGAAGCTAGTAAGGACATACCAACCATATCATTAAATACATTTTCTGGTAACCCATTGAGCTATGTGGATTTCATTGAGCGATTTAAAATACATATTCACGATAAAATACATTTAACTGACGACATGAGAATGGTGTAGTTACGCATGCATTTAAGGGGTGAAGCAGAGCGCGCCATTTCAGGCTTATGATGCTTAGGCGTCATGTACGCGACAACATCTCTCACAGGGGGCGCCAGAATAGGGCCTGTGCGATTAATTGCTAGATATTGTAAATTGTATTGCTATTTGTCGTAGAATAGGCTATGAAGCTGATGCCAACACGGTTGGAAATCTGAGGCAAATTGTTCGGCGGCTATCTGACAATTTAATAGGTAAGTGGAAAAGTGTTGCCACTGACATCAGAGAAAGAAGACAGGTTCCTAACATTCTACAGGTAAGTGAATTTGTTAGAAGGCGAGTAAGAACCGATTTTGATCCGGATTTTGGTTACATTAGCGGTGGAAGCAAACCGGAAGTGAGGGACAACAGAGACATCATACGCAAAGGCCTACTTTCCAATCAATTTTAATCTAGAGTACTAAAGTGCTACATATGTGCAGAAGCACACAGAGTGTCTGAATGTCCTACATTAAAAGACAGCACAGTAGCACAAAGAGTCGAGCAAGCCCAAGAACAACGTCTATGTTTTTCATGTTTAACTAAAGGGCACATGCCAAAAGAATGTAGGTCAAAGAAAAAATGTAATCAAAAGGGTTGTTCCTATTCCCATCATGCAATGCTTCTTGTGGACTCGCCTATCGCAAGTGGTGCTGCGTCCATATTGGATCAAGATGAAATTATGCCAGTGGTACGAGTGTGCTTCCGTTCCCCTAATGGTAAGATACGGGAAGGGAATGTCCTGATCGATAGTGGAGCGGGAACGACAGTAATACGTCGGGACTTCGCCAAGGCATTAGGCCTCCAAGGTAAGAGAGAAAGATTTGATATATCAGTTGTGGGTGGCGAGACTTTAGAACAGCCACAGAGCCGGCGGGTGAAATTTTGGATTTCAGCCTTAGATGGAAGCGAGGAACACCTCGTAGAAGCACACGAGATTGACAAAACCATACTTAGTGTCCCAGCTCTTAATAGGAAAGTTCTTAAATCTTATCGCCACTTGGCTGACATCGATTTCTCTCACAAGGCTGGACCTGTCGATTTAATTCTAGGGGTTCAGTACAGCCACCTCCATGTTGACGAGGAAATCCGACAAGGCCTACAATTTGAACCGGTGGGTAAGAAAAGCGCACTTGGATGGTACGTTCTAGGCTCTGATAAAACTAAGGGACTATCTCCAGTTTGCTCTATTGGCTTTATGCAGAAGGTGGACTTAGAAAGGTTTTATGAGTGTGAGACGATTGGGATCCAAGCCCCAGACTGCAACTGTCCAGCAAAAGCAATCTCACAGACGGACAGAAACGTAATGAAAATGTTTGAAGAATCCTGTAGGAAGGAAGGAGACAGATATGTGATTGGTTTACCGTGGAAAAGAGACCCAAGCCATCTCCCAAACAACTATCCATTGGCAGAGAAGCGACTTTATTGTCTTGAAAGAAGCTTACAGAGAAATAAAGAAAAGGCACAGATGTATGCTGCAGCAGTGAAAGAATATATGGCGCAAGGTTGGGCTACAACATTGACAAAAGAAGAACTGTTAGACTCCAAACCTGCCTTCTATTTGCCCTACCTTGCGGTGTACCGTCCAGAAAAGAAAAGCATGCCTCTACGAGTTGTATTCGATCCTGCTTGCCAGTATAAAGGTATTTGCTTGAATTAATTTCTGCATAAAATGCCTTGTTTGATAGGTAATTTGCTTGGTGTCTTGTTACGCTTTAGCGAGCAAGAAGTTGCATTCACTGGAGACATTTCTAAAATGTTTCTCCAAATCTGTCTACCCGAACCTGATAGCCAGGTTCATCGCTTTCTTTGGCGGGAAAGCGACACTTCACGGGATCCAACCGTATACCAGTTACTTAGGGTTGTTTTCGAGGATAAACCCTCTCCTGATATGGCAAGTTTTGTGATGCTGTGCTTGACAGAAGAGCACAGGTCTGATTTTCCTGGTGCCTCAGAGAAACTGGAACGTGACAGGTACGTTGATGATTTGATTCACTCGTGTTCTACTAAAGAAGAAGCGGTCAACAAAATGAAAGAGTTAGATCTTGTCCTGGCAACAGGAAGCTTCAAGATTAAGAAGTGGTATTGTTCAGCAGATGTTCAAGACATCAATGAACCTGAAAAAGAGGTTATATTGTCTAAAAAGGAGGCATGTGACCTTATTAAATTAGATTAAGAAGAAATGGTAAAGGCATTAGGGGTTGTATGGGATCCTGACTCGGATATGATTGGGTTTTCGGTCCAGGAGGCAGAAATAGGTAAGCTAACTAAGATAATAGTTTTGTCTAGAGTGTCCGGGATATACGATCCATTAGGCTTAGCCTCTCCTGTGACTATCAGAGCTAGAATAGCCTTACAAGACATATGGCGATCCAAAACATTTGACTGGGATGATAAGCTTCCTGATGAGGTAAGTAAGTTATGGGCAGATTTATTCAAAGACTTGAGAGAACTGCAAAAGGTAGAATTTCCTCGCAGTTTAAAGCCTCCTGGCTCCATTGGGTCATCAGAGCTACATGTGTTTGCTGATGCCAGCATGTTTGCTTATGGGGCCGTTGCCTTCATTCTGTGGCGAACCGCAAGTAATGTCGTAGTCAGATTAGTGTCTGCCAAGGCGCGAGTTGCGCCTTTGAAACAGACTACCATCCCAAGACTTGAACTTATGGCAGCTCTTGTCGCGTCAAGACTAGCGAAGACCATAACAGAAGAGTTCAAGGAAACCCCAGCAAAGATCATACTTTGGAGTGACTCACAAATTGTTCTCCATTGGCTCAAAACAGAATCTATCGCCTTGAAAGCTTTCGTCGGGGTACGAGTAGCAGAGATCCAATCTACGTGGGAACCACAGCAATGGCGCTATGTCCCAACAGAGCTCAATCCCGCTGACGATTTAAGTAGAGGTATCAAGGCAAGAGAAATGAATGATTGGATGCGAGGGCCAGCCTTTTTACGGCTTGCAGATACAAAATGGCCTGTCAACATTCCAATTCAAGCTAATGTTGACAGCTTAGAGATGAAGAAGCCAAAGTTAGTTTCAAGCATGGTCCCCAAAGATCCTTTAATTAAAACATGTTCAAGTTGGTCAAAACTCATTCGAGTGACTGCTTATTGTATGCGCTTTGTCTTCAATACCAGATTTGATAGGCGTTGGTTATGAGAGACGTACATTCCGGGATGGGACACACAGGACCGGAGAGAACACTAGGTGAAACACGTCGTAAAGCTTGGGTTATCCGAGGATGCAACTTGGCTAGATCCATTGTGAAAGACTGTGTGGTATGTAGGAAACTGCGTCAGAAATCCCACAGCACGTTGATCTACCGCCAGGCAGAATGAAACTCTTCAATCCGCCATTGTCAGTTACAGGTGTAGACCTTTTTGGACCCTTTTTGCTTAAGTACGGTCGTAACAAGTCTAAGAAGGCTTGGGGCGTCATATTCACCTGCGCAACGGTTCGCGCCATCCACTTAGAAATAGTTGACCGATTGTCAACAAAAGCATTCCTTCATGCTCTCCGAAGATTTGCTGCCCGTCATGGTTGGCCCATGACTATAATATCAGACAATGGCACCTCCTTTGTTGGAACACAGAAAGAATTTAGGAAATTATTCATGGAAGGGAAAAAGCAGATCTCCGATTTTGCATCCCTTCACAAAATAACTTGGAAGTTTATTACCCCTCTCAGTCCGCATCAAGGCGGGCTGTACGAGAGTTTGATCAAACAGTCGAAACGAGCTATCCAAGTAGCCAGTGGACAGCAAACATTAACTTGGAACGAAATGACAACAGTATTTGCGGAAGCTGAATGCCTTTTAAATTCTAGACCCATCAGTTATTCTCCTAACCACCCAGATGATCTTCGGCCTCTGACACCCAACCATTTTGTACTTGGACGAGCAAGCGTAGATATCCCTCAAGGGCATTTTGCGGAAACCAAGAACTTGCACAAACGGTTTGAGTTTGTACAGAGTCTCGTCCATCAGTTCTGGAAACGTTTCCTTAGAGAGTATGTCCCAACGTTGATTAAGCGAAACAAGTGGCAAAAGAAGGGACGACAACTTCAAATTGGTGACATAGTGTTGCTCGTTGATCCGTTCATATCGAGAGGTAAGTGGGACATGGGGAAAGTAATTGAAATCTATCCCGGCAAGGATGGAATTGTCCGAAATGTGAAAGTCAAAACGAAAAATGGTGAATACAAGCGTTCCATACAGAAAAGCTGTATTATTTTAGAGCAGTCAGAATAACTCTCATAGTTGAGCGCACAGGGAGGGTTTGGATAGTATATTAGAAGTTTGCGCATTTCACGACGACAAGAATGCACGCTGGCTTGTAGCAACATTCCCGAACAGTCCAAATAATAACAATTTATGCAACCCGACGGAGATCTACTCTTCAGGTAACAAGTGGTCTACATGGCGTAATGTAGTTTAAGGAATACGCATTTAAATATATTGTTTGAGTAACTGTTTAATTTGAAGGAAATTCGATGCATTTTTATAGCGTCTGTAACTGTTGATGTTGTTTGAGATTTTAATACATAAATAACGTTCACAGCCGTGTAAGCTGTTGTCTTAAATGCATCAAGCGAAATTCAGCGCAGATAGTAGTATACTATAAAAGGAAATAATTACTTAAAGTAAATAAAAAAAATTCTGAGCTCACGTACGTTCATTGCAATAGTTAAAACGTAGCCCAAAGTTTGCTATTAATAGGGAATGTGTTTAGTGACCGCAAATGTACCATTAAAGGGGCAACTCAAGATTCTGTACTGGGGCCAACACTTTTTAATGTATTTATAAATGACCTTTTACTTATTATTGATTTACACGAGACAAACTATGGTGAAGATAACACGTTAAGTACCAATGGAAGTTCAAATGTGCATGTTACACTACATTTTGATACAAAAGAAAGAAAAAGTATACACTGCTTCAAAAGTAGTCATATGTCTACTTGTGTTG
>JAVFBY010305865.1:0-10238 GCA_034781015.1 Tonicella lineata
AAATTGGTTTAGTTTACCTGAAAATCTTGTCTTTTCATCAAACTTTTCAGATAAATCCAAAGCCAGGGGTCGAAATGTTTCTTAATTTCTACCTGTCTCCAGGGACAGGTAAAATTTATTTCTACCTGTCTCTTAAAAGATTTAGTTGGACAGTCCTCATATAAAAATACTATCCCAGGTCATTAGAAATAAGGTGCAGATTTCAAGTTGACTGCGGAAGCAATAAGAAATTACAGTCATTTCTGGCATTTCATAAAGACATTTTTTCACTTTAAAGTTTAAAAAAGTTATTTTTGTTCTTTATTTCCCCCCTTTTTTCTCCTCCAAAATAAGGGAAAATTTAGCCCTTTAAATATGCCGCTATATTACATTATACTAGAGTATAATGTAATGATAGTGGCCTATTTATAATTTTATAGGCTAGGACAAATTGTGAGAAAAATAATGGTCCTCAGGACATTGCCTCTTGCAATAATTTAAAAAAAAAAACTGAAGTTAATGGCATAAGCAAATTCTCAGGTGAAATTTAATGATTCTTATACATGTACATGTAGTTATACATCAAAGCAATTTAGAAATTATTTATGAAATGTTCCAGTTAGCTTTAACCTTCTTAAAAATTTGGCCGAATTGATGGGTCACGGAAATTGGGCCCCTCTTGATGGTGTACTGCATGTTAAAGCAATCGATTTTATCAGTGTAAAAACGGCTCCAGAAAAATACAGAGAAATTTATTTCATTCCAAGAAATGATAGTACCTTTGAGTAACTTAATCATTGATTGAGTAAATATGGGCAATTGAAGTAACCTGTCAGTATTTTTATGATTTATATAGTCCACAGAAAGCAGGTAGTGTCAAACCAGATATTTCTCTGAGTTACCTCCCCTCTAAGTGCTCTCTTTGGAATGTTTGGTAAAAATGTCTTGCGCATCAAAATGACACATGGCGATGATTTTATGTTTCCATTTTATCGATAGATTTATTCACTGAATTAAATTATACACAAGTATTTATCTTTCATTTCAAACATATTAATCTGGAATATCAATAAAATGGATATAGATTTAAATTTTTATTTTTCGTTTTTGACTAGGCCTCAGAAACGGTCTCATTTCAAAACAGGTCGTGTCAAAGACGTCAAGGCTTGATTTAGATTTTTGATTGTTAACTGTCTGTATTAAACTAGAGTTACACTGGATTTTAGATTGTGATAGATTGAAGAATTTATGCGTTAAAAATTATTTAGAATTCTACCTGTCTCCAGAGACAGGTAAATTTTTTTTCTACCCGTCACCCAGAAAAACTACCTGTCATCGACAGGTTGACACGTGAACTTTTCGAACCCTGTTTCGGTTTACTCAGGGCTTGGGATTAACATTTTTAGATACTTGTCCTTGGGGCAAACAGACAATATGGTTATCCTTAGAATAAAACACTTGCCTCTTTATTATTAACCCCTTGATGACGTGATTTTCAGATTAAATTAGAACCCAATGAGCCCAATTTTTCTCACTGTTTTAATTAACAGAATATTTTCTTTTCACATCATTAAAATATATTTTATATACTTTCTGGTTGCTTGTGTCTTTATAGCTTTGTTTTTTTTAAATTATTATTAAATCCTAAATCCCTGATGTGATTATTTTAATACAAACTGAAATGATAATTATAAATAGTTACCATTATGTTCTAAAACTTTTTAAAAATAAAATAAGATGCACAAATCTACATTAAGTTTAACTTTTGATCGATACCATCGGCAAGCTGCCTGTCTAATAATGGAGGCGAGACATCACGTTTTACTTTCTACTTTTGCTTTCACCGGATATTGTGCAAGGCAGATAATCTAGGAAAAAGTGTAATTTTATTTGTTAGTTTGAAAATTGTTTTACGACGTACATGTATGTACACTCCATGTAAACAAACTACAGGAGTAGTGAGCACAAAAATAATGGCATGATCCTGAATGTTTGTCATACACTATGAAAGCATCTTATAAAGGCATTATATCGCAGAAAAACTCTGCAACGCATTCTGTTTGTTGATGTTAGGGTAATCTCCCTTTATTATTGCTAGGCAGGTGCTAGGCCATGAAAAACACATTACACCAACAGCGAACGTTTATTGTGAAACTGATGGACGACAATGAGTAGTTCCCAGGGGAAGAAAGAGTTTAATGTAAACTGAAAATATTAAAAATTAAAACTAGTTTATATCTTTTTCTTTTAGTAAATCGTCTTGATTTTTAAGTAATGTCCCAACACAAATGGTCAACCCTTAATTTCGAGCCATGAAAGTTTTCTGATTTTTAAATTTACCCATGATTTTCATGCGGAGTTATAACTCCTTTAGATTTTTCCACAATTTAGCTTTACTCATATGTGGGTGGTTTGTTTGTTTGTTTGATTGGTGTTTAACGTTGTACACAGGGGTATTTCACCTATATGACGACGGATTCTCCACTTCTTAGACAATCCTACTTGATATGATGGAAACCGGGAAGGAAACCACGGAAAAAAACACCCCCACTATAGCCGAAGTCACCTATGTGACTCCCTCTGTACCTAAGCAAGTCCACTTGGGGGATCGAACTTGTGCGGTACATCGAAGGGGGAATGGTAGTCACGCCAGTCAGACGCTCTAACCACCAAGCCACGGCGCGGGCCCCCGTAAGTCCATTGGAAAACTTTACTTATAACCCACGGTCGACATGTGGCCTCAACCTTCTGCGGTACATTGGAGGGAGTCTAACAGTCAAAAATACATCTAACAAAATGACATTTACAACAAACAAAATACAAGACAAGCATAACATAAATGGTTAAGTAAAGAAGAAAACTGTGCTGTTCTACATTGCCCAACAAATCCACATTGTCTCTCTTCTAAATTAAGTCACTGACCACAGAAAGCTCCAAAAGTTACAAACTTATTCCCTATTTTTATGGCTGAGTGGCTCTTAGTCTAGCTACATGTAATGAGCTACAGAGAAGTATCTTCTTAAAGATGTTCACCTGAGATGTTGCACCTGGAAGGGGTCCTCTGGGCCCTCCATACCCAGGACCACTGGGTCCTGGGGGTCTTTGAAACTGGCCAGGGGGTGGACCTCTGTATAACAAAAATTTAGAGAAAAAATTAATAAGAAAGCGAAGAAAACTAATAAATTTAAATAAGTCACCCAATATTGTTTTTTCCCTATATGTCTGCTGGAAAAATACTTTTGTGCCATAAAGGTATTAAACATTCATGTAATTCCATCATTTTACACTTTTTATAAATGCAGAGAAAGAAAATGTGACATGCCTCCACGGGGGATCAAACCCGAGACCTTTGGCTTACAGGGCGAACATATACATGTACTTTCAGTTTGTTTGATTGGTGTGACACCGCCATACTCAAGGGAATTTCGCTTGTAAATATCAGGAGTTTGACAACAGATTCTGAACTACATATATTTTTATAAATGCAGAGAAAGAAAATGTGACATGTGATGGTTATAAAACTGAGAGGAACCCTCGAAAAAAAACATTCCTGCAATAGATAGTCACTTTCGAATCATCGTGACTCACAGGTGAAGCAAGCAGGTCAACTAGGCGACATAAACCTGTTCAGCAGACACACCTGCTAACCACAGAGCAATGGCGCGTACCCAATATACTCTGAGAGGCAATATTTTAAAATTCATATACTAGAACAGCAATTACCTTTTTGTATGCTGAAATCATTCATTAAAAACAATTATACAAAGCATAATGTAACAAATACCTTCATCATTATGTACTTTCGCCCACATTAAAGTGTCAAAAGACTACCACTAAAGTTAAATTTACCTGGGCATGCCATACTGGTCTCCTTGTGGGCCTGAACCAGGGCCATTCTGAATTGGACCAGGCTGACCAAACTGACCAGGGGGTGGGCCAGGGGCTTTTGTTTGCATTGGATTTCCAAACTGACCTGGAGCTACAACAAAATATTGTAAACAAATTTGTTGAAAATATTGAGAGATATAAGCACAAAATATTTATGAAAATTCACCAAATTTTCTTTTACATTGCCAGATTTTACATCCAAAAACAAACCATTGTAAGTTTGTAACCATTTTCTCATTGAGTTTTTTTATGAAAGCAATAAACTCAGTATTACATGTACATGTTCAGTTTGTGTATGACAAGAGTCATTGAAATATACCTGGTGGGCCTTGCTGTCTTGGAGGCATACCAACTCCATTATACATGTTTTGTCCTGGTTGTGGGGCCATGGGACGCTGGCCTGTTGGAGGAGCCCCATACCCCTGCTGTCCATAACCCCCTGGGTACTGATTGCCATACTGGGGATTCATTATTATACAATCTTCTCACAGAACTCTCAGGTGTCGTGCTTTATAACTTCATCTGAAAATAAATAGCAATCTAATCATGTATCAATTTTAATGCAGAAATGAAAACCATATTTTATTATTCGAATATTCGCCAGCCATGTTCGACTATCCGTTTTTGTTGTTGTTGCTGTAACATAAAAAAGTGTATCCCCATAACCATGTAACACCACCTCCCTTTACTTTCCATGAGCAATATATATATATGTAATGTTATGGCTTTTGTTTTCATGAAGATAAGTTGAATAATGTACTATAACTTTGTTTGCGATCAAGACTGTTAAATTCCATGTAAGTATTGCGTAAAACTAAGTGGTTACACTTGCAAACAATGAACTGATGATCTTAAAAATTTTGGATAAGTAGCAATCTGTAAAGGTAAGAATCTCGCTGGCATCAACCTTCACAAGAGATGCCTCCATTTGCATTGGTATGGCTTTATTTTTCATGAAGATAGTTAACATCCAAAAATTTTGTTTGGGATCATAACTCTCAAATTCCACTAAAGTATTGCATTTAACTGCTGGTAACGCTTGTAAACGATCTTCAAAATCTTGTAGCGGTCTGTAGAGGTAGGAATCTCGCTGACAACAACCTCTGCAAAAGTCGCCTCCCTTAACAAATCGATAATCATAAAGACTGTTTTGCATCTGCCAGTGCTTTTTTTGTCTTTTCTTCAACCATGCCAGCTCTCAAAATAAAAACTAGAAAATAAGCAGGTTGAATTGTATTTTAGCCTGCCTCATTTTTGTCTTAACCAAATGTCAAATATATACAAAAATAATCGTATAAAACAGATGCACCGAATTCTAGCCAAGTCCTTACAGATGACGCTGTATCATGCTTAGGATTAACCTTTTTAGAAATCTGAAAGCTGGTCGCATTAACAATGAACGACTTGGCTGCGGAAAATCTTACCAAAATGCGTTTAAAAAAATATGTAAATAAAAGGTTAGTGATATTATAAATATATATTATGATATTATATTATGGATTATTCTTATGCAAACCAAGGTACATGTAGGTCGATATTAAGAAGTGTATTTGCACATATTTTAAGATATTTCATATTTGCTTCCAACAAGCAATACATGGTTTTCAGATGACTTCACGCGACTACATATTATGCCATTGTCCGCCATTGCAGAGGAATTGTTACCAGGTAACAATGTTTTGCCTCACTTGAAACATTAATCATAATGATGAATAGGCCTACACTTGTTTAGTTTTCGGTAGCCACTTTTGATTTAATGATGGGAATAAGATATTCTATGTTTTTGACCCTGTTATCGGCAAGTAAGGGGGCAAAAGAAATAATTAGGGTTGTACTATAGTCTATACACGCTGTGTATCCCTCTGCAATAGCGGCACTTTCGGTATTTTTGTTGCCAAGTGCCCGTATGTGAAAGCCATGTATATACCCTGTAATTCCTTTGATGCAAAGTTCTGTAGCATTATTAGTTTTCAATATATCTGTATAAGTAACTCCTAATCCTATGTTCGAAAACTAAGCCTATTTATAATCCAGTATTATTTCATGATTGATTTATTGTTGTGTTAATTACCCCATTTGATACTCAACCATTTTTTCAATTTTTTTGCTGTATGTTAATAATCTCTTCTAGATTACTTTAGTGTATTGCTTTGATCAAAGGTAGATTAAAGAATAAATATTGGCATAATTGTGACTGGAGACATATGCTGGCTAGTATGATTTAAAAGATACAACCAAAATGATAGAACCATACAGTGTTATTTTTATTATAAGGTCATTATGGTAATATTATTAGTGTTATTGAAATAAAAGACCAAAGTCTCAAACTAATGAGTGCTTAAAATGACACGCTGGTTTGATCATCATTGAACTGGAGGGGTTAAGTTTTGTATAGACGACAGAGCTGCATGCTTCCAGAGTATTTAGCTTAACCCTAGTTGAACACATAGCTAGCCTATGCCAGCTTACTCTGCATCTAATGCCAGCTAGGGTTATTTTGTGTATTGGCCTTTGGTTAACAGTACATGCCAGACTGAGCCATACTGAATCCTATACACTGGACATATAGGCCTAGGCCTATTATATCGACACTATAGAATGTGGACTGCTAGTGCTAGCCTAGGCCTTACTATCTGAATCTAGAAAATATAACAAATCTATACAGGTCTTTTAAAACATATAGCACTAGTTAAATAACTTACTTTATGTTTTATTATAATTACCTTTTTCTTTGAAGTAGATCTGGAAACGCTAGGGCTTGTTTTAGTTCTTTTTCTTGGTGGAAGACATGGTGACTTAGCAGGAGTTAAGACTTGTCTTGGTCGCTTTTCACCACCCAGAACTAGCTTATTTGACAAATACGACGTATCCGCACTTCTACTAAGAAAGATGTCCTTGATGCCATTAATTTCATCTTCCAGGGATGAAATATGCTGACTTCTCGTCTCAACCCTTGCTAATTCTTTATAACACTCGAAACATACGAATCTTTTCTGATGTAATGGCGTCAGAGGAGTGCCCTTTACTTCAAAGAGCTGTAACAAGATGTCTTTAACTGCCTTCGACTTATTTACACATTTGTCTAAAGAATATCTTTGCCAGCCACTTGATCTTCTCTTGAAAGGGTTGCTGCAATTTATGCACACATAATCAGACATTTCAGCATGTTAATATATAAAGCGAGACGTGGTTTTCCTGTTCGTGTTAAAATGACAGTGAAACTTACATCGATCGTGAGAACTTGTGTAGTCATGTGACTTGTCATGTGACATGAGGTCTAGGTCAATCTAGGTCAACTGAACGAATGATTCTCGGGATCACGTGATAGCGACTTCCGCTCCAAAAAGCAAGATGGCAGTTAATATCGAGGAGCTCGTTAAATAATTTTAAAAGTTTGGAAAATTATCGTCGAAGTGCAAGTTTGTTCCATTTTGGACGTATCGAGTGTCGAGACATCTTCCAAAGAACATGTAGGATTGGATTTAAGGGACCATTAACGTGGATTAAGCCGGTGAGTGCAATTTTCAGATCTCCGCACACACTGCTTTTGTGCGGAGTTACATGATTTTGGCCTGTAACGCTCACTAGCTAGTCCGGAGCATTTTCGTGTGTTACATGATGGTCAAGTAAAGATATGTTCAAAGTGTTTTGCGGATGATCATTTGTACAAACAATGCCCTGATTATTTATGTTTTCGTTGTGGGGCCCAAGGCCACGTAGTTCGATCATGTAGAGCAACGCCTTGTGAATTGTGTGGGAAATATGGCGATCGATGTTTTTGTGACAAAGCGTCCAAATGTGACAAATGTGGCCTAAATGATCTGACTTGTACATGTGATTGTGGGAGTGTCAGTGATATGCCCATAGAGCGTATATTGCCCGCTCCTACTAGTGAGGGTGAAAACGAAGGTGACGTGGAGGAAACAACAATAGGGAAAATTGGAGATAATCCTGTGGCGATGACGAAATCTGTAAAAGCTCCGGTGACGGACGAGGGGGGTTGCGAGCATTTAATTGGAACTAGCCTGGGCGGTGATGTAACTAGAACACCTGTTGAAACAAACATGACTGTCCCGAGTGGTGTAGGGGGCTCTGATAATTACTTACCTGGTGAGAAGTCCGCTACAGACGAGGAGGTTATGGATAATAACAGCTTACAGGATATCGGCTTCACGCAAGTGTCCCGTCGAAGGAGTAGTAGAATCAGCTCTACACCGACAGTGCGAATGAAACCATATCGGAAGAGAACTGATTCTCCTGACTAGTTAACATAATGGCCCTAATTTCGGTGTCTTTCACTTTCTTTTTGTTTTTCAAAATGGTTCTAATTTGTTCACTAAACTGCAACAGCCTCAGAAGTGTTGACAAAATTGACAAAATAAACAGTTTATTTTTTTCAGCTCATACTGATATAATTTGTTTGCAAGAAACTCATTGGGACTTTAATTTCATTAACTCTTATAAACATTTATTTAGTGGTGACGTGTATTCTAGCCATGGTAGTCAAAACAGTTGTGGAGTTGCCACTATTGTATCACAGTCTATGAAGGATAAAGTGGTAAATACTAAAAGTGACGCAACTGGTCGGATTTTAAGAGTAACATTTGCTCTAGAGAACAGTGAATTCGACTTATTGAATTGTTATGCTCCTAATTCAACAAATGAAAGATGTTTATTTTTTACTGACTTATTGAATTTTTTTCGAAAAGATGTATATACAATTTTGATGGGTGATTTTAATATTGTTTTTTCCCCACTTGATCGATCCACTAAAGTGTTAGAAAATGACAGATCTCGTGATCAGTTTAATTGTCTTGTAAATGATTTTAACCTGAGAGATATTTGGCGTTATGTACACCCTGAAAAAGTCAGCTTTACATGGCGGAGAGTAGTACAGGGTGTATTACGACAGAGCAGATTAGATCACGTGTTTGTTAGCCATAATTTAACTGCAATGGTCAAATCTGTTTACCATAGACGCAATACAATTAGTGACCATAGTAGTATCTTTTTGAGACTCGATATTTGTTTGGTTGAAAGAGGACCTGGTCTGTTTGTTTTAAATAATCTGCTTTTGAAAGACTCGGGTTTTTGTAGTAAAATTCGCCAAATTATTGTTAATGAAAAAAATAGCCCCTTGTATAATACAGAAATAAGAGTTTGGTGGGACAATTTAAAATATAAATTTAAAAAAGTGTCGATTTTGTATGGTAGAAAAAGAAAACAAGATATGAATCAAGCCATGTTTGATATTCAATGCAAATTGGATAATGAATACAGGCGAGCCTCGCTCATAGATAAGTTTGATTATAGTAAAATTGTTGTTTTGGAGGACGAGTTACGGGCCTTAGAATCTGATATTTGTCAAGGGGCTATTTTGAGGTCAAAGGCTCAATGGGCCATAGAAGGCGACAAAAACACCAAATTTTTTCTCAATTTGGAGAAACAAAGACAGGAATGTAAATTAATTAAAGAGCTTGTTTCTGAATCTGGGGTAACGATAACAGATACTGATGGTATTATTAATGAAGTCCACAATTTTTATAGCAATCTATATGCTGAGGATGAAATAGATAGCAATTGCATGACTGAGGTTTTGTCCCATCTTACCGAAGAACTAGATGATGGAAGTAGAAATGTTTGTGATGAAGTGTTAACAAAAGATGAGTTAACTGCAGCATTAAAGGGGTTGTCGAAAGGAAAAAGTCCTGGGAACGACGGCTTATCGGTCGAATTTTATATTTGTTTTTGGGCGGACTTATGTGATATATTATTAAATGTGTGTACGGCTAGTTTTGAAGATAAATGTTTAACGCGATCGATGAGAACTGGTGTAATATCGTTAGTTTTTAAGAAAAGAGGCGATCGAGACAAATTAAAGAACTGGAGACCAATAACCCTCCTGAATGTCGATTACAAAATCCTATCCAGATGTATGGCAAACAGGCTAAAATGTGTTATGGAAAGCATTATCTCCCCTTATCAGTCATGTTGTATTCCAGGCCGTGACATAGCTGACACAATAGCCTGTATTAGAGATGTCATTTCCTATGTAAAAGAAGACAATATCGATTTATACCTTCTAAAGTTAGATCAGGAAAAAGCTTTTGATCGTGTATCACATATTTTTTTGTTTGAAGTTTTGAAAAAGTTTGGTTTTGGTGATGTTTTTATTAATTGGATTAAAGTATTTTATTTTGATATTAGAAGTGCTGTTAAGGTAAATGGCTTTACTTCCCCTTTTTTCAAAGTGGCCAAATCTGTAAGACAAGGGTGTCCAATTTCCGCTATGTTATATGTCTTGACTGTGGAACCCTTAGGAGCCCTTATTAGACAGTCTAATTTAATAAAAGGTATAAGTATTCCACTGA
>JAVFBY010305976.1:0-10237 GCA_034781015.1 Tonicella lineata
CCTGTATCTGAAATAACGTCATAGTTTCGTTCTCAATTCAACGTAAATCAAAAAAACAAAAGAACGTAGATTACCACAATATAGATAATGACAAATGTGAAATTTCCCCCAAGTGACTCATTTGGCTATAACGGGTCACATATGTTAATTTAAACCAACCTACTGTTCATTATGAGTTTACATTTTGTTCATGGTGAGTTAGTCGAAGATTTTGTTATTGAAGAAGAAAGTATTGCGCAAAACCCTAATCAATCGATCGCTCATACAATCAATCGTTATTGAAGTATTGACCAGTAATTTGAGCGAAACAGACTGTTGAGATCTCAGACCTGAGATGACCAATAAGTGCTTCGAGAAAAAAGCGTTGACTGTCAGATTTGTATTTACGAGTATAAGTGTTAATGGAACAGATTTAGGGAAATGACTTGTGGGTAATATTTCACACCACTGGTACAACAACCCCCTTTATCTGATTTAGTCACAATATTATATTACCCCCCCCCCCCCCTCCCCGCTACTTTAGTGGCATGGAATATAGAAATTCTATCCGAATGATGAGGTCATATAGGTAAAATAATATAGTCCTGAACACGGCATTAAATTCCATGCAATCGATCAATACAATTTTGATTGTAGCCTCTTCCTCTTCTCAATTTAGTCATTGCCATTCTATTTTTGTAGAATAGTGTGCAACAAGTATGGCTGCCTTTAATAAATTTTATTGTTTTATGCGATATTCACACGTATGTGTAGTGAACACTTTTTAGGGGGGAAAAATCACCCATTAATTTCAAATGTACAAAATGTATGTTGTGAACACGGTTATGTTTTGAAGCAAATCCGTCAATTAACTTTAAACTTGGTTTTGTAAATCCTTCAAGTCAAGATGGCAAATGAGATCGCATTAAATTTTAAATAAATTTATAGCAACAGTGTTTCATTATGATATTCACAGATTCATGTTATCAATTTAGTTGAGGCGACAAATGTGATGGTCATAATAGGTTTTGTTTTTGATAGTAACTATGTTCTCTTATCTTAGTTTGTAAAAAGATAGAAGGGTTTCTCAAACATATGTGGATGGAGGTTGATTTACCAATTTGTGTGCAGTTGTTTTTAAAGTGAGTTTTTGGACGGACACGTCCTAGCTACTGAGATTGTGTATGATGATTTGAATTGTATTTATATCCAGTGACCAGTTAGAGAAGCTGTTGTACTAGTGGTTTTTACCAACAACTCATTTGGCTCAGATTGCCTCATTGAATAACAAGACATTGAAAACTCATAAAGTCATAATGCATTTATAGACATCGACATCCCATAAGTTATAAAAAATATGCTTTCTTCCAAATGATGTAGATGCTACCTTGTAGGCACTTTTAAGGACTTCTGCTGTTGAAGACGTACTGTAAAATAATATGGCTATATCGGTTCAATTATTTCGTTTGGTATTTTTCTTCATTTACGGATAACACTTTCTTAGTTTACATATATTCTAGTTCAGAAAGTTTGCAGATTGAGCCCCGTCCGGGAATCGAACCACGACCTTCAGAGCCTGGTACGCTGTTAATTTTTTGAGTAAACGTTTACTGAAAAAGGTGCAACTGGGCTGCAGTAGTATATATTGAGAATTTGGGGTCCCATGCTTTATATGTAATACCCCATGCAGTTTGTAGAGATAGGGAGAAAATGATAAACCTTATAACACAGCTTGGGCGTTATTTCTATAACATTAACCACTTCGCACGATGGTATATATACAGCGCCCCGCATTATGTTATAAGGTACATCGTGTTTTCCCCAATCTTTACAACCCGGTGCTTATTACATATAACGCATGGCACCCCCAAATGCTCAATATATACTACTGCAGACCAGCTGCACCTGTTTTACTAAACTTTTACTATCTGCAAAACCAGATGGTAGCTTAAACAATATAAGCACACAGGTTACCTAAAATATAGCATATACAGGGTTTAGTTTACAGGGATAAACCTACACTAGTCTATATTAAACTGGGCCTAGTAAAACATATACACGGTCTAGTTTACTGGAATGAACCTACACTAGACCAATAGTGGACCGAGTAAAGCATATACCCGATCTAGTTTACTGGGATGAACCTACACTATCCCTGTAAACTGGACTGGGTGAAGCATATACCCAGTCTAGTTCACTGGGATAAACCTACACTAGCCTTTTAAACTGGACGGAGTAAAGCTCCAGGTCTACACCAGGTCTAGTTTACTGGGATAAAGACACTAGCCCTGTAAACTGGACCTGGCTAAGCCTGGCAAAGCATATACCATCACACCAGAGCTACGTCCATGAAGAACACACTGCGTTCTCAAAATTTCTACAATTTGCGATGAGCGTGGTGAAAACGTGGAAAAATGTGCAATTTTCTAGTTCATACTACGCCCTTATCAGGTTCGTACCACGCTCCTACTACGCTCTCACTGCGTCTATCAGGCTCGTACTACGCACTCACCACGTCCAATCGGTTCTAACTACGCTCTTACTACGATCAAGCAGTTTGCATTACCCCTTTACCACGATCTCCTTACGTCCGACAGGTGCAATAAATACAGTTTGCCGCGCTGAGCATTCTCAACCCCAATCACACCAGAGTTACGTTCGTACTCCGTCAAAACATTTCGCTGATAATCGTCCAAGGACGTTAAGGACGTAGCGAGAACTTGAAAAATTTATTGAAAAATCTCCAGTGTGATTGGGCCTACGTGTATAGTTGGTTCTTACTGCGTCCTGGATTTTTCTACGCGCGCGCTACGTGCATTTTGGGGATGTCCACGTCCCCTATGCCCATGAAGTTCGTACCGCGTGCTATAAGTGCGCTCGTACCAGGTTCTATAAGTTATCACCACGTCCTTCACGCCCTTGGGCCATTTTCGGTGATATTTTAGGAAGCAGTACGAGTGTAGCTCTACTGTGATGGGGGTATTACTGGGCTATTGTACATGTAGGTTTGTCCAGTAAACTGTACCGGGTGCAGAATATACCGAGTCGAGTTTACTCGGAAGAATTTACGCAAGCCTAACAATGATCAACCATTTGATTAAACCATTCCCATTATTTGTATTTCACATGCATGGTTTAAGTACCTGGGCTGGCCAGTTACCGGATGAGCACGCTTCACCACCATCAACGCAATGTTTCCATTTTTTTTCTTCTTCATAATTACATAATATTGAATTCCAGTGTTTAATGTTACATGTTCAAAGGTAGTAAAGTATTACTGTGGATATTCAAAATTGTATATATTATATATGTAATGTACATCTATCTATCAGTGTGTCCATTTAACGCTGATTACAGTTTGTTTTTGTCGTTATTATTATTATTGTTATTAATGGGTTTTTTTTAAAGACTTGAGTGTAGGCTGTACATATATTTTGAAAAACCTGTATTTTTTATATTTTTTTCTCTCCAAAACTAGCCGAGTTAACTGGACTGGGTAAAGCATAATTATATACGGTCTAGTTAACTGGGATAAACCTATACACTAGCCAAGTAAACTGGACCAATTAAAGCATATACCGGGTCTAGTTTACTGGGATAAACCAACACTATATATATTTTTTATAATTGTAGAGAAAGAAAATTTGACAAGCATCCACCGCGGATCGAACCCGGGACCTTTGGCTAACAGGGCTTACATTCTATGACTGATCTGTAGAGAACGTCGATAGAGCGATCCCAAAATTCACCAAAGTAAAGGCTGTATTTCTTTCTGTACATAAGGCACTGACAGTGACATATAGGCAAAATTAAAAGGCGATGGAAATTGTAGTAAGATTGATTGTGTTATACGCCGTACTTAAGTTTATTTTACTCATATATGTGACCAAAAAAATAGAATAATCATTGTTAGCTATAAAAAATATTCTGTAAATTGCGTAACATTTTAAACTTATCTTTGTGTCATTTAACTATTTATCTATTTGTTTTCAGTGTGACGACGTATAGAGTATTTCACTTATATATATAATGACATGCAGTATACCAGTGAAACGTCGTAGAGTATTTGAGTTACATAACGACAGTATACATTACTTGCTATTTCTTGCTATTTACTAACTAAATTAAGCTAAAAATGCCAAATTATTTACTGTTTCAAATAGAAACGAAGCTATAGAATAGACAGGTGTGGATAAATTAACGGAAAATACAATATACAATCAGTCAATAGTAGAGATAAATAAATCATGTCCAGTCTTTTTAAATTGGGAGGTCATCACTTTTAGGAAGCTGTGGTCTTTACTTTTAAAGGTGACAGACGTATCACCTTTTGAAATCGCCTTTTAACGGTGATGGGTGGGGAAAAACAAAGGTCCTTTCTCAAAGCCTATAAAATGTGACAAGTTTTGTTAGTGATACTTATCACCTTTGGCTGTGTAAAAGTGTATCATAAAGCTTTGAACTGTCAACAACCATTCATGAAAACATGAGCTATGTGTATACCTTACATTTTATAACTGTGCTACCACGCTGGAAAACAGAGATATCAGTTAGATTTTAAATGATGGATTTCACAAACGATTCAGCTACTGTGATTTTACCATTTGCTGACTCTGCTCTGATGGCGTCCACGTTTTGCATCCTGCCCGTTGCTATCACTGGTGTAGCTATCAACACAGGAATAGTTGTTTTTATCCTCAAGAACAAAGTGAGACGACAAAAGAACTGGATTCTCGTCTACATCTGTATAACTGAGATATTAGCTTTTGGATTTGTTTCTCCGATGATGATTATCAAAACATTCCTGCCTTTATCATTTCCTATGGAAGTTATGAAATACTGTCTTGGATTGTTGAGTCTCTTTGCCAGTCAGTTACAATGTATTCTTGCCTACAGTCGATATAAAGTGGTTTCACAACTAAACCAAGACAAAATAAGTTGGACTGTTCATGCTGCAGTTGGGATATGTTTCATCTTTGACTTGGTAATCTGTCTTGTGTATTTCGCTAATCTCCCAAAACTGTTGGCTTCAGTTCCTCTGGTTTTGATATTTCTGGGCATCATTATAGCCCTCTTGTTTTACATAAAGTTTATATATTACTTAAGAAGCAACTTGATTGATACGGAAACTAGACGTTCGAGAGAGAATAAACTAACCTTGGTGTTTTTTGGTTTGTTCATTCTCTGGATTATAGAACTTAGCATCTCGTCGGTGGCTAATATATTCTTTTTATCAAACATATCAGCCCTGCAGATTCTCTTTATAGTTCGCCGTATTATAGGATGTGTTCGGTCAATGATGTATGCGAATGTTTTTAAACCTCTCAAGATGAAATGTTGCAGAAAAAATACCGTTGTATCTGCTGAGTGAAAAATAGTCGCTATTCCGTCATGTCTAGCTATGAAGATATTCGCGATTTCAACGATGATTCCTGTCAATACCGTATTTTGGAGATGTCGTAGATGTTGTCGAGGGAAGTCACAAATAGTGGTCGAATTGGGAAACTACATGTAAGTAGGGCCTAAGTGTGTCGTTTTTTTCCTGGCATCAGATTCAAAATGTGAAAAAGAATCTTGGTCTACCTTGCGGAACGCCATTTGTCGTTCAGCTTCTTATAGTGGTGTCATAATAGTGTTGTAATGGTTGGTAAAATTTGTTTGTAATATTAGTTTGGAAAATGGCCGATGTATAGTCATGATGTACCATAAACCAACTAAGACAGATCCACGGCGCGTGTGCAGTTAAATTAATATAAGTGTCACCACATCTTAATCCCGAATTCACGTAGAAGTCAAACAAGACTTTGTCAAGACGAGGATTCCGACACGAACTGTTTCAGATTGATTTTATCTTTCAATTGATTCGTCGTTATCATGTATCGAGAATAACTGTTTCTGAAAACCAAAAAATATATATATAATTTATATGCTTGATTTGCATGATTTACGAATGTAATGTATTTTATACAGCCTATGTAGGTGTATGTTTGAGTGAGACGGTTTGAACGAATCCCTGAATATGTTTTTATACTTACACGAACATTTTGTTTTTGTCCGGGATTCCATGTAACAAATTATTAATTGACATTTTATTGATCAATTTCAATTCTTTTATAATTATGCATTTACGCATTGAAGGTTTTATACCGGTTGCTCAAATCAGCATATTTTAGCTTTAAGATAGCCTATGCTTTTTAAACTATGGTATGTTTATGTCATATGTAGGCGTAATGCCCCCATGCATCTCACATGCGAAGTCGGCGTGGTTACCATATTGTCACCTGTAAAGAAAACATTATAATTGTTTCTCTTCACCTTTAGTTGAGAATTTACTGGCAGGTATAAACAAGCTATTTTAAATTTACGAGTGTCTTTTTCAAATTTACACCATGAACACAGATATGTTTTCCTACAGAGCTAAATATTGTTTTCCGTACGTTTTTAATTTGTTTGTCATTCATCTAAGGATAAACAAGTATTTGGATGTATCCTATATATGTAAATGCACAATTTTTTCTAAATAACAGAAGACTTGTTTCAGAAGAATAATTAAGAAAATAGTGTGAATTTTGTCTGATTTCTTTTCTGCAAATGCGGGTTTTTTGTTTGTTTATTAGTGTTTTCATGACTTTTGGTCCTTCACCTGTATATGTATGTTGAATTCGAATTAATACTCCCAGCTCGCACAAGCTAGCCCAAATAATGTACTCATGGGACATTTTTTTTTTTTTTTTCATTTCGGTTTTAATTGATAATTAATTAATAAAAAACTTCAATTTTTCCTTAAATCGTGACTGTTTCTAGTTATATTTGATCGCAACTGCAACATAAGAGCTCCTTCTTCGAATTACCTCTTCGTCTATATACAACTGACCAATTAGAGCTTTGTATCAACCCGGTATAATTTGCGTGATAAGCGCTTATTGTATTCACCAGTTGCCGTTAGTTCTACCCCAGTGCAAGGTTTAACACGTCATATTCAAACATAAATTAACGAAAATGGTCTTTCTATAACGACATCCCAATTATTATAATGATAATAATTGTGTAAAACAGAAGTCCCCTTGACTAGCCAATTGCTATGATAAAGACGTGAGCCATGCATCAGCTATATATATTTTTAAAATAAATGCATTTTTTTAAGAATAGAGTTTTATTATTTTCTTTAGAGGCTTTTTGTATTAATCTCTCGTTTTGTGCTTGAAAATATATATTGATGCTAATCATATATTTAACAAAATAAAACATACAGGTTTTTCCTGCATAACACGAAATTTAAAAGGATGTGATGAATTGTTTTCATGGAGTAAAATTGTGTGTTTGAAGACTTGGTTTGAGAAAAAATAATCCGTTATGCCCTCAATTACCAAGTTAAGTTTTTCCTTTAAACTTTCAACTTAGTAGTAAATGAAGTATTACACCAGATGCATTTATGGAAATTAGATTTTTCTTTAATAAAAATTTAAAAATATTTGCTTTTTTTTAATGCTAAAAATCAAATACATGTAAAAATATTCGCCGTTATTAGACTGCTATATCTATTTATTTGCTTATGTCACGTTTTTCCAGCAACAACATTATATACATTGATTTTATGTTGTGTTTGTATATGTACCGAGTAATATAACACATTTTGTCAACTGACTGTTTAGCGCAGTGATAAACTTGTCAGAGATCGTTACAGATACGTTTAGAAAACAGTATCTCGTGGAACGACTGTTGGCTTTTATTCCGGCTTGTTTAGCAATAAAGATGTTAAATCAACTCGATCTGCCACCTGTGTTTATATTAATATCCGAGGTGTAGTTTCATGAATATCATTGCCACCATCTAAAATGTTAATAATTACTGACAAAGTTGATTTTGACATTGTTATATATGATATGATCTTTGATACACTGCTCATGTGACATGGGGAATTAAATAAGTTGTGGGGAAGGGAAAACTCTCTAACACTCTGGGCGGGGTTTAAAGCAAACTCTATACCGCAACAAGCGAGTACAAATTAGTTCCAAATCGCCCTACCCCGTCCTATTTGAGATAAGGCGAGAGAGATTTACTATAGGTGGGCTGAACTGCTACATACGTGGTTTGACTCCCAGAGCGGAATTATTTGGGTAAAATTTACTTCACAGTTTACTTAAGTTAGATTGCTGAATTTGGCAGTGCCTCTCCCCCTAATCCCCCCTAAGGATGCTTTAATGCACTCGATGGCGTTCTCACTATCGCTACAGAGGTGGTGTTACACATAGAGAATGCTTCTCAGTATCCCACTACAGTCGTTCAGTGCTTAAATGAATTTTAAACGGTAACTTATAGTTAAGTTTTGTCAATTCAATTTGAGAGAGTTGTAAAGCCAAGTCGTGACCAAATACCGGAATGTTTCTTTCCAGGTGGATTTGTATTTTTTAAAGGTTGTTTCTTGGGATGTGCCTGACAATAATGGCTGGTGATTTAAAGTTTGACAGTGAAGTGTTATAACTGTGTTATTGACCCGCTGCTCTATTTTAATTTTCCATAATGTATATGAACAATTGTTTGTATCCGTGGAGCTAGCGGTGGATTATTGGACATCTTATAGTGCTTTTCACGAGGCGGCTTTTTCGGTGTTGATGAAGAGTAAACAAACCCATTTTCACCTACGGGAAGTTTCCACTGTCCATCGATTTCACGGAGACGCCGAAAGTCCGACAGGTGAATGGACGGACAAACTTTCTCGCAGTGTCCGGGATAAATCTCCACAAACTCCTCCTAGGTGTCCACTCACGTGCAGTAGTAGTCCAGAGGAAAGTGTCAAATTATCCGAATCACAGAATTATAGAAATGGAAAGAATAGTCCACCCGACTCCCGGGAAAAAAACTTTGTCAGGGCTCGCAATTCCCCGTCCCCCTCAAAAGAGCTCAAATTTGGAATTAACAGAATATTGTCAGATACAGTGGGGTCAAAGGGCACCGACGTTATAAAAACAGGTAGGTCTACAATGTGTTTTATAATTATACCATTTTTAACAACTCACATTCAATGCAACACTTAAATCAAACTAGGGCCTGCAATATTAAATCAGCTTCTTTTGAAGGTAGGCCTTTTCAGAGGGTCACTTTTAGAATAACTTTAGGAAAAGATATTCCACAATCTACAAGATCTGAATTTTTTTTTTAGTCACATTCTTATTTTTTAAGTTTAAAGTCTGAGTGACGATTGAAAAAAAAATACTATAATGCAACCATTTAAATATACACGTGAAATTAAAAATTTTAACTTAAGTATATACTTTTAAAGTTCAAACACTGAAAATGAAATTATAAAAAGTATATCGACTGATGATTGTTTAGCTAGTGAGCACTTGACAACTTACAAAACTATTTTTAATAGGGCCTACACCTTTTTCATTTAACTAACTTTTTCGTTTATTCACAAGTTATTATTTTTTTTATTTTATCTTTTTCGTATATATAGGAAAATCAGAGAGAAGGTCTGTTTGGGAAGAGAAGCATTTTATAACGACATCTTCTCCGTGTTCATCATCATCGTTTCCTTACGTGATTTGTCGTCACATTCCCTCACTCTCTTCGTCTTTGTCGGCAGTGCACGCGCTCAGACCTCCACATTATCCCGTGACGTCAGGAACTGGCTCTCTGCCAGGTAAGAAAAAATACCTGATTATTATTATCAACAAAAAAATAACCTTTTAAACATCATCTTCTTTCATTGGTTTAGACAGTATTTTTTTTAATAGTCTTTAATCAATGTTAGCGATATAGCTGCCTAATTGATCTGAAAATGTTGGTTTTACTGCTTGGGGTGAATAGTAATTAGGCCTGATTTAAACTCGACAAACAACACAAGACTAATAAAGTCATGTCTTTGTATCAAATAAATAACCTTAATTAATTCATATAAATGCATATGCATTATGAAAGAACACCTGTATTGCTTGATTAACCACGTTTTGTACATCCAAAAATGAAACGTTAACTCTAAACAATGATACCTCGCTTCTTTACGTCCTGTGGGTGTTTGGTGTGTATTTCTTGTGCCCTGCATGATGCTACCTGGGATAAGAACAATGATATGTTCCATTTGATTAAAACCTTCGTCGGTATAATATAACCGGCTTGGTCTCAAAGAGGCTCCATTTTATGTAGAGTTATGCTTAAAATCTTTACAAGTGACGCGGTCGTCAATCGGCGAATTACTGCTGTAAAACCCCGCAGGGCTTACATGACGATGGCGTACGACAACAGTGTAATTCAATGT